>JAPYYW010001728.1:0-36835 GCA_030522545.1 Cremastinae sp. A BG-2022a | reverse complement strand
GTGCGGATGTATCCTATATTAAAAAAAGATGAAACCTCTAATGAATTAATCGGAATAGAGTGCATTATGCGAAGTTGCATGAAGAATGCGTCTAGAAGAGCAGCAAAATATCAATAAAAACGTCAAAAAAGCGGCCGCGTAGCGGTCGCGTTGTTGCTTGTTTAATTAAATTTTAATAATAAAATTAATGAATAAATGCTGTATCAACTAATTTTTTTAACTAAATATTTTTCAATTAAAGTCCTCGCAACCGTATAGAAAGTCATTTATAAACATTTACTGCACTAAAAAATAAATTTGTTGGATCCAACAATATTTTCGTTCCGATTTTTTTTGGATATTTAACTAAATTTTAATAATAAAATAAATGAATAAATGCTGTATCAACTAATTTTTTTAACTAAACATTTTTCAATTAAAGTCCTCGCAGCCGTATACAAGGTCATTTATAAACATTTACTGCACTAAAAAATAAATTTGTTGGATCCAACAGTATTTTCGTTCCGATATACGTTCAACGATATTTTTAATATTAAAATAAATAAATAAATGTTGTCTCAATTAACGGTTTTTTACTATAAAAATTTTAATTAAATTTTTTATTAGTGTGTCTATTATCAAACACACTGATAATAGGACTTTTGATTGGACTGATAGAACTGCCTTAATATAAAAAGTTGTAATTTTTAGTATATGATATACTGAAAAAAAATCTGTAAAAAGATGTTCGTCCGATGAATGTACCTTTAGTTTACACGATAAAAAAATGTTTGAACGAACAGTCGCTTTCGTATATATTTTTATTTTTGTTAAACAATATTTAT
Organism: Cremastinae sp. A BG-2022a; assembly: GCA_030522545.1. Taxonomy (NCBI): domain Eukaryota; kingdom Metazoa; phylum Arthropoda; class Insecta; order Hymenoptera; family Ichneumonidae; species Cremastinae sp. A BG-2022a. The sequence continues at coordinate 36,011 of JAPYYW010001728.1, read as the reverse complement.
TTTCATCGTTATATTTAAATAATGCTTAGAATAATATATTTTGAAGAATTTCAATAAAGTTTAAACGAATTTGTTAAATATTTCAGGCCCTGGCCGACCATCACGTGTATCTCGAGGGAACGTTGTTGAAACCGAACATGGTTACTCCGGGACAGAGTTGTCCGAAGAAAGCGACGCCGATGGAGATCGCCGCGGCGACGGTGACGGCTCTCAGCCGCACGGTTCCGCCAGCGGTAACCGGAGTCACTTTCCTCAGCGGTGGACAGTCCGAGGAGGAGGCGTCGGTAAATCTCGACGCGATCAACAAGTTCCCCGGCAAGAAACCATGGGCGCTCACCTTCAGCTACGGACGCGCCCTCCAGGCCTCCGTTCTCCGTGCCTGGGCCGGAAAACCCGAACAAGTCGCTGCTGGACAAGACGAGCTCATCAAGCGAGCCAAGGTATTTTTTTTTGATTTTTGGATGATAGAAAAAAAAAGAAAAAAAAAGAACACAAGACTTTTCACATCCAGTCGTAGAATATTTAAAACAACACTTGTTTATTTTAAATAATTAAACTTCAGTTAAATCAACCAAGAATTTAGTTCAATTTGCAAAATAATATCGTTGAACGTATTGAAACAAACATTTTGTTGAATCAACCAAATTTCGTTTTCAGTGTATACATTCATTCCGTTCTTATCTTATATCTTGCACATTCTTTTTTCTATTTTAGTAATTTGTTTTTTTTTTCAATGTCGTCCTAGTGTTTGACTCTTCAATTTTTATTTTTGTAAAAAATTACTCTTGTAGAAAACTTTTTATTATTTACTCGTTATTACTGTCTGACTCTATCATTTTGAATTGTGTGATTATTTCTTGTGTCATTTGTGTGATTATTTTAATTAAAACTTATTGAGTATTGCAACAAATTGTGTATTTAAAATTTTCTACTGAGCAAATATTTTTTATTCTATGCCTTTTATTCTTATTTTATATTTTTAATTTATTATGAAACTACGTAGCTTTTTGCTATTTTTCATGAGAATTTTATTTGCTTGACTGTATTAAGGATGTATGAACAATATTTTTTTAAATATGAAAAATTGATATTCTAAAATTTTGTTTTCAAGTAAATTTCGAGCTAAATTTTAAATCGTTTTGTCCAATGGTTCAAAAATTCTTTAATTTCAAAACTGGAATAAAGAGTTAGCATTGCCTTTTATGAAAAAAATATACTTTTATCTTGAACACGAACTGATAAATTTTGAGTCTTCTATAAATTTTTTTTAGATTGCTAATTGCATACATTTTTTATGGTTAATAGTTCCAAAACGTATCATTGAAACTTTCTTGCTTGAACAATAAAAAATGTTTCAATTGAATATGTTTAAATGTTTAAATTAATAATATGTTTCAATTTTCAATTTTTTGTTAAAAGATGTTTCAATTTTTAACTGTAAACCAAATTAACAACTTTTTGTCAAAAGGTAAAGTCTGAATTTAACGAATTGAACAACAAGAATTTACTGTTTTCGAAATCTCATGACTTATATACATCTTTAATTACTCGCAAATATTTTTCTACAATTTTCTATTGTCTAAAATTTTTATTCCCTCCTTTTTATCAGTCGTTATTTTTTATCTCTTCTGATATGTATATTATTCTTCTGCTATTCTTAATTAAAATTTTGTTTGCTTGTCTGTAGTAATTACTCGAAAATCGAGTATGATTGTTTGTGCATGTTAGCCCATTGTGTGTGCTTGTTTAGGCAAATGGCGCTGCCTGCCAAGGCAAATACGTAGCAGGCAGTGTATCTAGTGCAGCTGCAAGTGCATCTCTCTTCGTCAAATCCCATGCATACTAAAAAAAAACTCCTCGACACGATCTTTGTGAGTATAAATCGATGGATGTAAAATTAATCAACAATTTTCTTTCAATAACTCATTGAAATGCAAATAAATAATTGAAAATTAAATCAATGTAAACGATAAATTATAAATATTGAGTCAAATTGTTGCAATTTTACATCTTAATCTCAATTTTATTCATTATTTTTCATTACTTTTACTCAAACGTTCGTAAATTTGCTTTTACCATGAAAAAAAAAGTATTTGATTTACGCAGGAAAATGAAGTTACGAGCACAAAGTTTTGAAATCACGTCCACTGGAAGAACAAAAAAGTTGTACGACAGAGTTTGTCATTTTACGACGATATTTTTTATAAACTGGCCTTCTTTCGGCGAATTTATTTCTTGAAAACTTTTCTCACGGAGCACTCGAGACGTAAAGAAATTTTATCCGGCTCAGCTTTGAGATTTCGTCCCGGACGTTTTTGGAGCAACGAGATGAAATAAATAAATATAAATTCAAGAGCAGCTCCGAAAGAAAACGCTTGGGAAGTATTTCCGAAAGGTTAAAATATATGTACGTGAACTTTGGAGGGAACGTGGAAACGGGCAAACACCTCGGAGAGTCCTTTGAGCCATTAAGGTCGAACATTGCAAAAGTTCACACACGGGAGCAAAAGTCTCTCGATCCTTTTAAATATTGCATTCCCAAGAGTGCAACTGGGCTATTACGACACGTAAAATATTCATGCCTTAATGCATCCTATCTGAAAATTCCACGATCCGAGAAAGATCCTACGTTTTATCTCAAATTAATTCTCAAGGTTTGACACTCGTTCTATATTTCCGAGTCAAATTCTATACGAAAACTTTCGATACTTTGCTCCAGTTGTGACTTTTAACCGTGGCGAAAATTTACTACCGAATTTCAAGACACTTTTTGTGTTAATACGCAGTTCGATCCATTTTTTTTTTGAGTCGAGAGATTCGTTTGATTGAAAATATACGCAGATTGCTCGTTATTTGCATTTTTTTAAATCATACTTTTGGATAAATTCGCTGTAAAAATGTCGTGTTTAAAATTTCGTATAATTCCGTACAATTCTCCAAAAGGACGTGTACATAACTTATAAAAAAGCTCGACTTAAAAAATTTTTCATCCAAAATTTTGAAAAAAAAGGATGTATGAGCGATATTTTTTAAAATATGAAAATTTGATAAATTTTTGGTATTCTATTCTTCGGCATATAAAAAAATTTTGCGCTAAATTTGAGATTACTTCGGAGAATTCAAAAATTTGCACTGAATACAGATTTAAAAATATGAGATTCTCGTGAATTTTTAAAAATATATTCGTAGTAGTGTTCATTTTGTATAAACAGTAATTTCAAAACGATTTACCAAACGTTATTTTATTTGATTGTTTAAACAATAAAAAATGTTTAAATTATTGTTAAAATATGCTCCAGTTGTCAATTGATAGTCGGACCGAGACTCAAAAAATTGACAACTTTTTAGCAAAAGCCAGATTCTGGTTTTTACAAATTTAAAGTCAAGAATTAACTTTTTTCTGATATTGTCTGTCCCATACATCCTTAAGGAGGTTGTAACGAAATGTCAAAATCTGGAGAATTATCTAAAAATATAACGATTCGATAAAAAATAAAATCAGCTTTTTCCAATAAGCACAAAATTTATATAGGTTACCGAACTTTCTGTGAAGAAAAATATATTTAAAAATTACAAATTTAAACAGTAATTTTGCTTCGCATATGAGGTACGAGTATTCATTTGACCAATAAACACATGCAGACACTAGAGAATTATGTAAATTTTTAATATAATATTCCTAGAGTAGTATTATTAATTACATCAATAAGAAAAAGTGGGATCATCGAACAAATAAGAAAAATTTATCTCATTAATCGACAGTTCACTGTGTCAAACCTCTTTCGTATTCGTTCAAAACAGTATATAATTTCAAAAAGTATAAATTAATTCAAAAAATTATTCTTCTGAAACGCATCAATACAAGTGAATCTCATATTAAAAAAAAATTAATAAAATAAAGCTTTCTTCAAATTGAAGTTATTTTTAATCATTTTAACGTTCAAATAGTTATTATATTGATTACTCCGAAGTAACAACCTCCTTAACCAAGTATTCGTAAACAAAAAATAAAATTTTCATCGATGATGGTTGAATTTTCGTCAACGATCGAACTACCTTATAATATTCAAAAGATACAAGATGAATGATTTTATTTTACGCTAAATAATTATTTTAATAAAGATTTGAAAAATAAATAGAAGCACAGAAAGAGAGTGGATTTTAAATGTGATTTTAAATTTCGTCTTATTTTTCTGTCTATCGTTTATTTCTGGTATTTTGATAAATTGTTTAATTTTTGTTATTTCTTGTTTTTTTTTCGTGGCTGCGTGCAGGCAAACAGCGAGGCTGCCCTTGGAAAATACGCAGGCGGTGTGTCCGGTGCGGCTGGGGACGCGGCGTTGTTCGTCGCCAACCACGCTTACTAAATTCGCGATCGAAAGATCGTCGACGCAAGGACTACGTATTGTAAATTGAAGAAGAGAGACGAGAATTAAATGACGAGTAGAGGATTTCGCATGACCTCCACCGAAAATAGTCATCGAGGAGAATGAAAGCCGAAATTTCGAAATGAACCTCGCGAATGAATTTTTAATGTACGCGTTTATGCACAGAGGCGGAGCATGGAGAAAAAAAAACAAAAAAAAAAAATAAACGAAGAACGATAAAATTTTAAGATAAAAAATGATCATTTTTTTCGTCGTTTTCTTTTTTTTATTTCAAAGTATTTACCTTTCATACGAAAATTTCGCGATTTAATTTCTCTCGCGGGACAAAACTTTTATATATTCGAGCTCATACGAATGAACGAGAGCTGTTTAAAATTTGTATAAACATTTTATATAAATTTTAAATAAATACACTCGTTCGTCATCACGACCGTTTGCTTGTCCGAGATTATGAAAAAAAAAACTACAACGAACCATCCGAGTCTCGCGTCTTGTGCGTCGTACGAGACAGCGACGAGCTCGCAAACGGTATTCGCGAAATGTTTTTTCCATCGCCAATGAATCGTATTTTACGACTTTTATCTGATTTTCTCTAAAAATTTGAGTTCCTCAAAAAAAAAGCTACGACAACAACAACAAAAAAACATATATTTAAAAAGATACATTCGAAAAAAAAAAATAATAATAATATCATATTTAAATATACGAGAGTATATAATTAAATACCATTATTATTATTGTCTAATGTCGTTATTGCTAATCTGCGTGTAAAAAAATATTTAAAAAGAAAAAAAAAGAATCTTATAAATGTTGTCTGTTAGTTGGTGGGTTGAATGTCTCTGAAGCCACACACTCTATAATGATAATATTATGTATGTGCATCTTGCATAGGTATTCTAATTATTAACGTATATTCGAGAGAAATGAATTAAAGAAATATAAATATATAAATATAAAGATATAATATATATATAATGTATCTCGTACATCGATGTTATGTCTGATATTTTCATTGTAACCTAGGTCACCAAAAATACACTGTGGAGGGTACACGTTGGTTGTCTTTTTATTATTGTTGTTACCTCCATTCGATCCTAAATAAGATGTTTATCTCGTAAATACGATTTTCTCCTCTTTAGTTAATAAACTTAATTGTTATAATTACCTTTTTCTTTATATTTATTGTAATTACTTTTTTCAAGTAAAAATTATAGGCTTTTGCATTAAATTCGTAAAAATGCTTTACTGAGAGAACCTTCATTCTACTTTTTGCTAGTTAATGTGTCTTACCAATTTTGATTTATAAAGAGGAACTTGAATGAAATTACAATATCGACATTCATTTTTCTTGGCAACACACGCAAGTGTGAGTAAAATTTAAAGAAGCTTCATCACGTGAAAATCGAGATATTTATTATTAAAATAAATATTTTTTTAGCTTTTTACAAGAATTTTTTTTAATCATAATTTTTGAATTTTTAGTTTTTTGTATATTTACCAACAATCGGCTAAAACGATACTTTTACTGTCGATAATTTGTCAAGAGTACGTTTCGAAAATTCCAACAGATGGGTCTCAATTGATTTTCCAAATTGATTAGAACACGTTCCACTTATCGTCCAAAACGTTCACAAAGACCCAAAACCAATGTAATAAGGATAGAACAAAGGCTTTGTGGGCGATAAGTGGAACGTGTCTTCGGTCGACCGGGCATGTTATTCCACTTCGTTGTCGAATACACGTGCATCGAACATTTATTCCAATATTTAAATTAATTTTCACGATCGTGTTAATAGTAATATAATAGATATAAAGTTTAATATCGGTGGTGAAAAATGCAGCACGACGACGTTAGTAAAATTTTACTTTATAAAATATTTCGTTAATCAAAAATCCTAACCTCTCTCGTTTTTTAGGTTGTCTGGAGTATAATCAATAAATCGTTTTGTTCGTTCAAAGTAAAGTAAGTTTCAGTCCCTAATTAACTTTACAACTGTTTTTAGCTTTTTTTTTAATAGAATAATAATTTTCATGGTTATTATTAATTTTTAGTACAAAAGGTCAGAGATTCTGCCGCAATGAATACAATCTCACAGGTTTGTGCAGCAGATCATCTTGTCCACTGGCAAACAGTCAATATGCGACAGTTCGAGAAGAAAATGGAATTATTTATCTGTACATGAGAACAGCTGAAAGGTATTTCCATAAATGTACAGAATTTATGAGTTATAGATTTTTTAAATTTTTGATTAAGGAGGTTTTTGCGATACCAGTCGAATGAGATACTAGGTATAAATAGGTTGGGACTTTTAGTTTTTTGAGAGCCTAATAAGAATCAAATTAGAATAATTACAAAAAGTATAACAGTTCTGATGCCCTGATGCATGGAATGTGTGTTAAATAAGCAATTTACTCCAAATATCTCAAATTTGTAGTAATAGATCTTTTTGAAAATTAGCTAAGATCTTTATACTAATATTTTGAGTGTGGTTGGACATTTTTGTGTAAATAAAAGAATGTTCAATTTTCTTAAAGAATTCACACACCGAAGGAGCAATGGGAGCGTGTTAAATTATCAAGAAACTTTGAAAAGGCCATTCACCAGATAAACGAGAATCTTCTCTACTGGCCTGGCTTCATAAAATCAAAGTGCAAACAACGATTCCTCAAAATAACGCAATATTTGATACGCATGAGAAAGCTGAGGCTGAGACGACAGAAGAAACTGGTACCGTTACAGAGAAAGATTGAGAGGAGAGAAAGACGAAGGGAAGAGAAGGCTCTGGTAGCTGCACGATTGGAAACAGCCATAGAAAAACAACTCATGGAGAGATTAAAGCAAGGAGTGGTAAGAATACATAATTTAAGCATATTTTTAAAAATATCTTTCAAGCTCATTTGTAATTGGCTTTTATTTGTAACCAGCTAAAATAAAAACCTCATTCTTTTTATTTAGTAACAAGTTTTCATTAATTATCACGAATTAAGTTACTTGTTTGTAAAATATTATTTTTATTATTAAACTCTTGATCCGTTTTTTTCCCAGTACAACGACATCTACAATTTCCCACAAAAAGTCTTTGACAAAGCAGTGGAAGCGGTCGAAGTGGAGGGAGAGAGCGAAGCTGAGAGCGAAACAGAGGTTCGTTGACAAAAAAATATGAATGTTAAACAACAGTATGCAAAAATGCTCAGGGAATGGTAAAAAAAATTCGTGTTAATTTTTCCAGATCGAGAAGGAAGAAGAGATCGAACGCGAAGTCGAGAAGGAATTGGAGGCCGAGACCAACGGGCCAATGTACGTCATGGCCGAGAGCGACGACGACGACGATTACAACTACGAAGAAGAGGACGAGAGCGATTCCGGAGAACGCCAACAAGTTGAAGTTTCGGACGACTTCGAATCTGAGACGAGCGATATCGAGGTTCTATTCATTTTTATTTTATATTAATAGTTTTTGTTCCAATAGTTTTTAAAAAAATTGATTTTTTCCAATAATATTTTTTTAATTGATTAAAATTTAATAAATTTTAATTCAAATTTAATTAATTAAAATTTCTCCTTTAATTTAATAAATTAAAGCTAAAATTTGAACTATAAAGTATTTAAATTAAATAATAATACATTATTTAAACGATTGAATTATGTACGCATATTAAAAAAAAAACAATTCTTATTTCAGGATGCTGTTCCGTCCACGAGTAAAAAATCTGTATCTTTCAAGCAAACTCCGAAGAAGGGCGACAAAAAGAAGAGACAAAAGCGGCCGCGAGTGGAAATCGAGTACGAAATGGAAACAGAACCTCAAGAGAGGATACGCGCTTAAAAAATTGTTAATAAATTCACTTTTTCATGAAAAAATCTGTCTTTTTTTGTATAAATATAATATGCGCGTAACAATCCTACTTTTATTTTGTGATTGTTAGCGTCGTAATTTTATATATTTTCGAACTAGGCGAACTCGTTCGCGTAATCGTTCGATTAATAAGTATCTACAATAATTACAAAATTCCAAAGCTGTTGAAAAAGTATTTTTCTCATATTTTTTCAAAGAAAATAAAGAGAAAAATTATTCACATCCAGAGGGAATTCCTAACACACTAGTTTTATCAAAAATTGTGGCCAGACATTATTTTGTAATCTATTGCATGTTATGAAATTAAAAAAAAAAATTTCTTTCAAATATTTCCTTAAATTGAAAACAAAAATGATAAATTTGTAATTGATTATTGATAAATATATAACGATTCTCACATTTTTATTATTTAGTTTTGCAATAAAGGCACTCTAAGTTTTGTAAAAAATGTTTTTCAATACTCACATTGTTGAATCATTCCTGCTCAGACCTCAATGAAGTTCTCGATCGCTGTTGATTATCGGCCATTTATATACGAGTATGCTTCGAAATCGTAAAAACACAATCACACATTTCACTAAATTTTGCACTCACTTTTTTTTCAAGCACTTATCCCATATACGATCAATTATCAAAACTTCATTTATGTTAGAGCAAACTCGTCCGCGAGTTTCAATTCATTCGACAAAAGTTCAAGCAATCTCACTACAGAACCACACAAATCTAAAAATTTATAGTCATTCATGAAAACGAGTATTTTATACATAATTAACAAAAACGCGAAAAACTTTAACGTTAGATTTTTTTTTAGAAAAACTAAATAAATAGAAGCTACTTCGACGTAAGATAAAAGTTTGAATAAAATTCAGGATATTTCATCACGTACAGTACTTGGAATATTTACTGTTGAAAACTGCAAATTTCGCGACGCCCTCTTATGAGAGGGGACGCTCGTGAGAGTGTAACGGAAAAATATGATTTTTACTAACAAATATCTCATTTGCAAGGTGAAACCATCTAAAATTTAACACTCACGTGCACACGAAAGGTCCAAGAAGATTTATGCAAACTTTCAACGAAATTTCGAGAACGATATTTTGATATTTTTTCCATTTTCTGAATTTTTTATTGTTATACACGTAGGCGTCGCAAATTTTATCGTTATTAAGCTACGAAACGTCTGCACATGCGCAAGCTTTTCGCGCGCTCGTCCGATCGTGTAGTTCTATCGAGTGCCACGAGGTTCTCTGTCCTCCAAATGAAAAAAATAAAGTAAATGTCATTTGTAAATTGTTCCACGAGACTCGCTGTCAAATTGGCTCGCGAAGTTGTCAAAAATTGTTGTTTGATATTTATTGCGTAAATCGAGTTCAAAATGGCCTCAGGATTAAAATATTTATTCGCTGATAATAAATGAGTGAGTACGTACCCGAATAAATACGATAAGAAACGTCATTGAGGTTATATTTTTGATAGTCGTACATAGTTTTCTGATAAGAAACGTAAGTACATAGTAACGTGTCATTTTTCTTTCGAATTAAGGTAATATGTGTACCGAAAATTCGTAATAAAATTTTTTATTCACCCTTATTCATATTTTTCCACATAGCCAAAAAATTAATTATTTTTTTTCTCTTATTCTCCTTAAAAAAATAATATTTGTAAGAAAATTATTGAAAATTAAATTTCAGTCAGACAGGAATAAAATCAAAAACAATCATGCAATGCCTATTTAATTGCCCTTGGCGATTAAAAATGGACGCAACTGATGTGCCGCTGAATTAGAGCCTAGAGACGTAGGATATTCCTTGAGAGGGTGCAAAACAATCGCTATGTTTAAAATTGAGTCTTACATAACGCCAGTAATTCTCAGTTACGTCGAGAAGTACGTCAAAAATTTTAAACCTGAACAATCGCAGGTGAGTTGATTTTTCCCAACGATAATTACTGTCATCGACTTCTCGCTAACGAATACTTTTTTTTCTTTGACAAATTCACAGGTTTCACTATGGGGAGGAGACGCATCTTTTCAAAACTTAGATCTCAGGCTGGAGGTTCTAGAAGAACAGCTCAATCTTCCATTTACCTTTGTCAGTGGGCACATTCACGAGCTGATTATTCATGTACCCTGGGTGAAAATAACATCAGAGCCAATCGTTGTTACAATCAACACTATAGGTTTGTGAGAAAATTATTGTAACGAAAAAAAAAGTTGATTTTCATAATTTTGTGCTATAAGAATTTTTCGTAAATTTATATTATATCAATGTAAATTATTTTCAGAATGTATTCTGAACTTGAAAGATCAAGCTCAGTCAGAAAGAAGCAGCGCAGCTCAGCAAGGTGCAGGAGTAAAACAAATTCCGTGAGTTGCATTTTTTGAATGCTTGTCAAAATTTTTTAGCGCCAACGTTGATAGCTTTTTTATTTCTTAGAGTCGAATCCCCATCGAGTTACATAAAAAGCATCGTCACAAAGGTCATAAACAATATTACAATAAATTGTAACAACTTGATTTTAAAGTACGTGGAGGAAGATATTGTTTTGAGCGTCAACGTTCGCTTTTTGAGCATGCAAACGGTCAACGAAGCTTGGGAGCCAGTTTTTGCAGGTACGTTTTATAACAGCGTTTTTTCTAGAAATTTCATCCAACATAAAATATATTTACAAGCATTTTATATCTGTGAAACATTTAAAACTCTAGATGTCTCGAGCTCCGAAGTCACTCTCAGAAAAATTATAGCAGTTGAAGATCTCACTCTGTGTCTCGATAAAATGGATACAGCCGGAAAAATAGAAGTGTACCAGGTACAATTTTTCTTTCATTTAAATTTTTCTATTGCTGCAGTAAATAATTTTCATTCTTAACATAATTATGTCTTCATAGGATCCTGTTTTATATCGTTGCTCGATGATGATCCGTTTGATGATGAATTATCACAGCAATTCGACAAAATTTGCTTCCGTCACGAGATTTGATCTCCATTGCGAAAAAATGGAATTCAGTATGACGGAACAACAGTTGCCGATGTTGTTGCGATTAATTACGCTGATAACCAGTCCTCGAACGAAACAGCCGAGTGTTCGAACCGAAAAATTGATCAACACGACAGAGGAAAGAGGAGAAAATTCGCAAGGTTTTCTATTTCTTTTCAATATTTTTCTACTTTAATGTCAAACATTTTTTCCTATTTATATTTGTGTTTCGTCCTTGCTAAACATTTTCGAATGGCTGTAGTAGTTTTTAAAATAACGGGTTGCAGACGTCGAGGGCGAAATACGCGAATTATTGGCGGAGGGTGCCACTTGGAGTGGTTGGGCTTGGAATACCGTAACGTCGATCTTACCCGTTGGTTGGGATCCTGACGCTGATGATGAGAATCAGGTTTCTCCCACGGGACACATTATTCACATGAGTGTTTTCATAGACGAAGCTGTACTCACGTTCAAGGTAATTTTTTATCTTAATTGTTGGTATTTTGTTTATTCGGTGAAAGTTCACGAAAAATATAATTTAAGGTAGTTTTATCAAAAAATCGTTTTCTTAGGATTTTGTTTAAAATATGGAAAAACTTTCTTTGATACAATGTGCAATTCTATGTTAAATTTCAAGAGGTTTCACTACGTAGAACTCGAGATATTTATTGTCAAAAATCATTATTTTCTGCTGTCTTCCCTAAAAGAGCACGTGTTAAATATTGCGATCTTCAATCTTGATATCTTGACTTCTGGGTAGTGGAACTTGTTGAAATTTTGCACAGCTCTTTATTGTACTTCAAAGAAGCTTCTTTTAGTTTTTTAAAAAAATCCTAAGATAATGGATGACCTCGAATTTTGAGTATATTGTTCTTGAAACAATTTGCAACAACTTTTCTTAATTGACTTAAGCTCAAAAACCACATGATATGGAGGTAAATTGAGATAAAAACTTTTGATAGGATTAAAATTAAAATAATAATAATTTTAAATTAAATAAAATATAATTTTTTTTCCAGACCGTAGAAGCTCTTCAGGAGCAATTATTCTACAAATCCCGAAAAATACGATATAACTCTTTCCTGATGATACGAGTTACGAGCGCAGTCGCCTCGATGCTTGTCAAAGGGGTTGATTTCTCGAATTTGCGTTTCGGTCTGGGGAGCATACGGCTCGAGCCGCAAGGTCCTTGCAGCTGCGGTTATCAGGAAATCGTCGATTACATGCAGGTTATTCGCTTGACGATTGGCACAGCAATGTGCTCACTTCTCAAAAAAAAAACGTAAATTTCACCGTATTGAAGAATTTTATTTTCAGCCACCGATTTACATCGAAGCTGGAAAAATAAATAATGATTGCCTGAAAGACTCTCTCTTCGATAAGGATTCTAATGAGAGCACGAGATCGAGAAGTTATTATGACGAATACAATTTGGAGTATCATCTGGCAACGGTTAACGGTGTGATTTCCATCGCATTTATTATTATTATTGTTGTTATTATTTTATTACATCTTTTAATTCGAATGGTTAAAAATTTTGGTGAACATTTTTCAATGTACGTTTGATTTTTAGCAACGTCGATGCTAGAAAAAAGTCCTGCGTTCGGAATGGATGTCGTCCATAGCATCGAAATACCAGAAGATTTTCCTGAAGAAAAGCTCCACGAGTTCGAGTCTAATTTCGAATACAGGTACGAACAATAATTTATCAATTATCTGCGATTAAATTTTATGCCTGGATACATTAAATAAATAATTTCATGAGTGTACACATTTTTTTTAGCAATTTTCCAGAACGCAAGATAACGAGGTACGTCGTTGGAGATTTAAAGATTCAATTGTGTAAAGGATTTATGCATAGAATACAGGCGGTTCAGAATGTTGCGAAAAATGGTTACAATTTTAACGTGACGAAGAAAATTGGTAAGGCAACGCTTTACTTTCTAATATAATTTTTAGCTCATCATTTTTCCAACACAGTTTTTACTGATTTAATTATTTTCTCGCAGATCCTAATTTTGAAGGGTTACCGCCAGTCACCGTCGAGGAGTACGAAGCTCTGAGAGAAACCGTGTCCATGGTTGAAACATATTTCAACGTTCACCACTTCTCGATAAAATTTCTATTGACCGATCACAGTATTGCCAAACCCACGGATACCCAGCCCTTGTCTCAAATAAAAGTAAATTTTCATCACTAACAATAGCAGTTAATTAGTTTTTAATTATGGATTAAAATAATCAACGAGCTTATATTTTCGATTGTACAGTTTGGTTTATCAGACTCAGAGTACTCTCAAAATCCTTACGTGAGCTTGGAGTTGAGCAAGATTGAAGGAAGCATCGTTGAGCCGATGTATCCATTCAGGCTTGCATCCTGTGCCTCACGACAGAAAGACATTGCTCCGGAAATGTTGAAAGATTGTTACGTCAATATCAACGTGACGGTAATATTTGCTATAATGTTGATATTTTAATATTGAAGATTATTGAGAAATATTTGTACTCTTATTCTTTTTTTTTATTGAATTGTTTTAGGTCTCCGAGATCCAGAGTCAGCTTCATTTGAACAAAAGTTGTCGCACAACCATCGTAATGCCTTCCAACGTGGTGTTGATAAGAAACTCGTTAATTTACCCCCAATATTGGAGGCAGAAAAACATCAATCACGATCTCACAGAATTGGTAATTGACGATATGACTTTTACTGGAACGAAGGCAAAGCTGATGGTTGCAGTTCACATAGTCATGTCGATAGTCGATCCAACTGACTTATCCAATCCACTTTTTTGCTCGTCGCTTTTCACTGATGCTTGCAACAAGAGAGGTCAATATTTTTTTAATCCATGGTATTTCTGTGCAATAGGACACAGAATAAAAAAATTAGAAATACTTATTTTCGTTTCAGATCCTGTCTACCTCGAATTATCCCTGGAAAACGTGGAATGCAAGAGGATCAAGTCACTCTCAACGACGTCGGTCAAAACGAATGTGAAATCTGTAAAAGCCTTCGCTCTGAACGATACACAGCTTGCTTTGATTTTGTCCGGGCCTGAAAGCGATACCGATAGGTGAGTCAAGGACGACTGTCAAAAATTTTAATTATAAGAGAAATGTGAAGGTTTCTGGAATTAATCAATTGGGAAAGTTACCAGCTACAAAATCTGGGCAACAAAAAATCCCCTTTTGATTTTTTAATGAAAATATCAGTGATTGAATGTCAAATTTTCAACGCTGAGTAAGTGCTAGAAATGCGATTCTGTGCTCTTATTTTCAAAACAACAATTTGATAAGTTAATCAAATATTTTGAAAAGTTTTCCAACAGTTTTAATATTATTGAATATAAAATAATAACTATCGCAATAACTTAATATTTTAATTTTTAATATTTTAATTTTTGCAGTGAATAACATTATAAAAGACATTCTTGATTTTAAAAATATAACATTAATAAAAATATTTTTATTTTTATCGCAATCGTAATATTCTTTTATTTTATGTTCCAGGGAAGAAGAGAGTTCAACCCTGTTCACTGCAATTTTTCAATACTCCGAGACAGACCAAGAGCAAACGAATCCACTGATTGTATCATTTAAAGTATCGGAAATGCGAGGTTCATTTGATCCACTTCTGAGCCAATGGTTGCAGTATCAGGCTACCTACAAAAAATCGACTCAAGTCTCGGTAACTCGACCCGAGGCGGAAGCTCCAGTCGCTGAGGACACATTCTCCGATACCGACGTTAGAAAAAAGATTTTTCGCTCTCTGCACGAGAGTGTTCACAGTTTGTCGGACAAGGAGAAACGACGATCGAGCTCCCGGACAGAATGGTCCAAAGGGATCTCTGGAGTTGAGGAATCGGTGAAAAAAAATCCTGTAAATGACGACAATGATATCGAGGTACATACCTATATTTTTTTTCACTTTCACCAATGGTTTAAGGAGATAGATGCAGTCACAAGTGTAAAAAAGGTCCATTTTCTATCATTTTTAAAAATAGTAGTTGCGTTTATTTTATGAAATTGATTATACATAATTTTTATATAATGCTTTAACTTAAACTTTTACAAAAAAAAAATAAAAAAATTGTTATTTATTAAAATGTCGCTATCTTTGTTGGATCCTCTTCTGCGAGGTCGGAACAGTCTTCTGGATCATCTGAAATAAAAAAAAAAGAAATTAAATCTTTAGTTAAATAATAAATTTAGTCTTTAATCGAAGCTTTTTGTTTTTTTTTGAAAATTCACAAAATGGCGGTTTCTAAAACTTTACACCCCGATTTTCGACCAAAAGATCAATAGTTAATTGTAAAAATAAATAGTAATTTTCAACAAAAATTTAAATCCTTTGATTAATGACTAGTTTTTAATGCCAAAAAATAAACGTCGAAATTTGATCAAAATCCACTGAGTAGTTTTTTAATTACAGCGGTCACCGACCTGAAAAACATAGTTTTGAGAAAAACGCGTTCAAAATTTTTCGATGTAGATTTTATACGATTTTTTTTGTTAAAAGTCAAACTGAATGGAAACAGTTAATCTTTTTTTACGTATTTTCAGCCGTTGAATCCAAATATCACATTTTTTTGCCGAAAACTTGTAGCCAATTATTTAAACAATTTGTTTTAAAAATTTATTTTTAAAAATAAATTTTAGTTTTTCTTATACTTTGGGCAATTAAACAAAAAAGTATCCTTTATAAAAATTCGTTTAAGTCAATATTTTTTTAGATACTTAATTTTTGAACAATTTTGATCAAATCCTTTTGTATACACATGTTTTACGTTTCAGTGATTTATCAATAATCACTGAATATCTCTTAAACTATTAATCGAATGGACTTGAAATTTTCAGAGAATATTTTCAAAATATCGTACTTTAAGAATATGCAAAAAAATCGATTTTTTGAAAATTCTAACTGCATCTACTCTCTCAATCTCGTTTGTAAAAGATCGTCTCTTCTTCAGGAAACGCCGAAAAGTGGATTCTTAGTCAGAATAGCACAAATGTACCCATTTTGGAGAAAACTCGTCTTATCAGGAACGATTGGGCACTTTATAATCTATTTACCAACAACGACAATGGATGGAATTGGTGTTGCAGGTGAGAAAAATTGTATAAGTCATCAACATTGCTCCCTATCACAAAAAATTAAACAATTTTATTTTTCTCATAGGTATTGAATCTGCAAAAACTCGAGCGTTAAATACGATTGCTGACCTGCACATTATTGCAATAAAGTGTCCAACGGTGACAGTTCATTCGGTGAATTCACAGTTTGAGAAATTGGCACCACACTTGCACGAACTTCCGGTCGATTTGCCAGCAGCTCTTTGGTCAGCAGGTAAACTGTCAAAGTGATTTATTTAGGTAATTCTACCGTGGTTGTATAGTAAAAATGATTTTCTATAAATCTTCTTAAAACTTTGCACATATGTTCCTTAACGTGGTGCACAAGTGTGTGTCAAATTTTAAAAGGTTTTTCCATCTACAAATCGAGATATTTATTGTTGAAAATCAGATCTTTTTGTATCTTTCCATATAAGAGTCTGTATTAAAAACTGTGATTTTCAACATGAAATATCCTGATTTGTAGATGAGGAAACCTTTTAAAATTTAAAAACCTTTTAAAAGGTTTATCTAGTTCTTTAAAAAAAATTTCAACCGATGATTTTACCTGTAGTTTACACAGGAAGGAAACTTTTGAACCGATTGTCACGGTAGAAGTACCTTAAAAAAATCATAATTTTTTTTTGAAGAAAAAAAACTACATTTGTATACTGATTTTAGATTACCACAGTTTTCCATGTACCTTGAAACTCAACAATCTGAGTTGCTGTACTTTGAAGAAGAATTCAAGAACGAATTTCATTCGGAAATTGGACTTCACGGCGACGATCGACGTGACGACAAAGTCCGACGTAACCGAATCGACGGACTACAGTCACGCTGGATTGGGACTTTGCATTTACGTCGACACGTCGCCGATAACGGTTTCACTCTCGGAGGAACAAATCGCGGTTCTGAAAAAAATACTCGCTAAATTTTCGGAGCTGATGAGCGTTTACAGTTGCGAAGAGAAAATATCGGAGCCAGCGTTGAACGAGGCTGAGGCCTGTTACTTCGAGATTCCAAAGACACCGTCGAGCTACAATCCCGTTGTTTATCCTGAAAACACAACGTCACCGTCCAGCATTTCGACAGCGCGAGACAGTTCGGATCAAGTCGAGACTGAGAATCCTGTTATAACAGCCATGATACAATGGACAATAACTAAAATATCCGTAAAGTTGTACACAGTCGACCAATTGGACAACAAGCCGATGAAATTGTTGCTTGAATTAGAAGACATCATAACAACGCTCGACTGGCAGTCGATTTACCTGAAATTCAAGAACAAAATAACGACTGCGACTGTGTGCCATTTTTCAAAAGAATCACTGGAAGATCCGTGGAAACTGGGCAGTTACGCCGGCCTGATTCTACTCGGGCGTGAGAGCAGCTTGGAGAGCGAAGACATTGGTTTTTCGAGCGTAACTTACACGAAGGCGCAATCTGGCAACGTCCACACGAGATGGGGTGCTCAGAAGCATCACAAGTTGCAAAAAATAAGGTCCAAGAGGGAATGTCCACTGTCGACGGATGGTTACATAACGGAGATAGACATGAATCTTCAAAGAGTCGATTTGATCCTTCCACCAAGTGTACTCAACAAATTCATCACGCTACTTACACCATTCGTGGAACCAAGCTCACCGAAGAAGAAGAAGACTTGTAGCAACGATGACAATCGTCCTCTGCTGCGATGCGACAATTTTGAAAACAAATGCCTGCCATTGGTTTACCTGGAGTTCAAGGGAATGAACCTCGTGCTGCCAACCTCCGAGGACTCCCAGGAGAAGCTCAACCACGACTTGCTCATGATTCAACTGGATGGAATCAGCGTAACACCGAGCACCGAAAATCCAATCTGTAGGACAATTCTACGATCAGATATTTATCAACTGGCTGCACAATCGAATATTTTGAATATACCTGGCTCGAGCGTCGAGGACAGGCAGTATCAAATAATCGTCAGAGGAATTTGCGCATGTACCACCACGTGGCAAAATTATCAAGAAAATGTACCAAAGAGAACTTCCCAGTCGTTCTTGTACACGATGAATGAAAATCCAGCGTTGGAATGGAACAACTTGGCCAGCGACAGCAATATCGAGATGCAAAACTCGACTTCCATCCTCATGTCCAGCATCGATCTGAGGCTGATCGTCGCTCCGGCTGTGATTTTGCACCCGTCGAAAATAATTTGCGGCGGTGCGTTCGAATTCACGTGCCTGACGAACATCGACTTGGCAGCGAATTTGGATCAAATTAAGTTGATGTGGCGAATCTGGGATGGAATGTACAATTTTTTCTTCGATTCTTCGAACAACAACGAGAGTCAGTCGCGACAAACGGAAACCGGAGAATCTCCACTGCCAATATTTTCGAATTCTCACGAAATTCAGTCTGTACACGTGATCAAAGATCAAGAGGCTGATTTTGCAGCAGACAGTGGTATCGACTTTGAGTCGTCGATTGCAAATTATGCTTCCGCGAGGAAAATCATACCGGGCAAAGATCCGGCGCCTCTGCCTCTGGAGATTTTGATAAATTGCGGATCCATCGCGATAACTCTGAACGCATCAAAAATTGCACAGACTGAGGATAAAGCCGACGCGAGTGATGTTGAAAAAACAACGGAATTTCCATTTTTCTACCTGACGCTGGTCGAACCGAACGTGTACGTATCGCAGCTGAACGAGAAAGAAAGAATGCGGATCTCGTGCTTCGACATCGCCGTTTCACTTGGAAACAACGATTCGGATGCGAATCAGTCGAAGCTTCCATTGATCGAGACGAAAAGTGGAAGTCCTCATCCGGATACTGGGATTCCACCGTCTTTTCTTACTGTCAAATCCGAAAAGAGTTACAACACGAGCACCGAATTATTTATCGATGTCGGAAGACCAACGAAAATAAATTTTTCACTGTTGGCTATGAGAAACATCGATCTCATCAGAGAACAGGTATTTTCGTCACATTTATAAGTTGAAAATTCACAATTTTGTAAGTGATTTAACGAATAAGTAATTTGCTAACAAGAATTGCATCGATTTTCGTAGGTGAAACGTTGCTTCGGGGATGAACACTCGTCGGAAAATGTGGCAAGGGTTTCATCGAAGAAAGTGAAAAATGTAGAAAATTCGGAAACCCCTATGAAATTCAATTTGCCAGAATTAGGATTCAAAACGAAGCAGCTTGTGTTTTGTTTGGTGACGAGTTCTGGATTGAACGTACTGACGAGCGTAGCGAGATGTTCCGGAAAAATTATGCGAGCTGTCAAATCCGAGAAAATTCATGGCAACTTGAGGCTGGAGACTCTGATCGTTTCGGCGCAAGACAATGACGAGATCAAGACACTTTTCAATCCCTCCTCCTTCGACATCGCTGTAAGTCTCTTCTGGGAAACGTGGCAGAGTAGCAACGACGAGCCGCAAATAAAAATTCAGGCGTACAGCGAGGCGGTCCGATTCGAGCTCGGTCCACGACAGGCTCAGATGCTTCGAAACCTCATCGACGAGTATCAGCATTTCCTGAATCACAGCAAGGTTCAGTCTGACAATTCTACCGACAAGAATGAAATAAATCGCGAAGTGGCTGAACAAAATTATAAAGACGATCTGAAAGCTGGTGCTTTTCAATTTGTCAATGGACATTACGAGGAAATGCCTTCTCCTTATCAAGTTCGTATATTACAAGTCTTATTTTTATTACCTTATTATTAGGAGTGTGCGAATAATTCGAACTTTTGAATTATTCGTTCCGAATCGAATAATTCGAAAAATTGCGAATAATTAAAAAAATGCGCTAATTAGTGAATTATTGAGTGATTTGAATTCAGGGTTTGTTATGTTCAGGATTAAAATATAAAATTTACGAATAATATACATTTTATTTAAACCATGAAATAAAATTACAAAAACAGAGCAATTAGTATAATTTTTTTTAATGAGAATGAAACAACATGAATAATATTGTAGCAAATAAAGTATTATCTAAAATACAACGTTTAAAAAATTGCTACAACTTTTTGTAAAAAAAATATTAAATACGATACTGAATCGGTAATTTATTTTTAATGTTTTAAATAAAAAAAGTATATTATTCGAAATGTAATATTTTGATGCATGAACTTTGAATTAAAAACAATCGAAAATCCAATGATAATTTGGTAATTCGCGAATTATTCAAGTTATTCGCGAATTATTCGAAATTTTTCGAATTATTCGATTCGAACGATATTCGCACACCCCTACTTATTGTCAATATTAATTTAATCTTCACGAGCCTGCATACATTTTTCCAAATTCCAGGTAATCTTTTACATGTACCCTGAAAAAGGAATGGCATGGAAATACCCGCAGCCCCGGATGATAACTGGACTCCACGTGTCTCCAATACCTTTCGAAGTACGTTTTTCCTACGAGTATTTTTCAGTAAAATAAATATTCAATCTTATTGGGTGTGTTTTCGTCAAACACTGTTCGATTCTCGACAGATATCGGACGAAGTCGATCTTGAGGAAGAACCACTGACGTGCAGTCTCGAATACTGGAGCGAGAGTCACAGGGGTTACAGGAGCTACGTAGAATTCGAATTGTTAGAGAGGGATAATCGCCAGGTCGATTTGCCCAAGTTGTCGAGGGGCCAAGCGGTTTCGTCGACGTGGAGGGTGCTCATGAAATCGAGACGCAGCGAGCGAGAAACGGTCGATTGTAACGTTGGCACATTGGCGCCCCAAGTGCTCGTTGGCTGTCTGAGAATTGATTCGTATTTCAACGCGGCGATAGTGCCGAACGTCCAGATATCGCTGAACGTCGGTACGTGCCTGATTTCCGTGATGAACCAAGTCAATGCCTCGACGTACGAAAAACTGCCGGAGCCTCTGGCGAGCTTTCGTCTGAATCGTCAGATACCGGAAAATCAGTGTTTCCTCGAATTGGAGATGAGGGAGACGTCGATAGTTTTGAACAGATGGACGAACGGAGCGATACTGATCGATGCTGCGACTAATTTAAACGCCAAGGTTCTCAACTACGATTTTCTCCACATGGACAAAATGATCGAGCATCTCGAATCCAGCGCGCAAATATCGCTCTCCGACGAGACCAACGTCTCGGTCGAGTGCAACCCGGTGACGATAAAGCTCGGGGCGTCGATCGCGCACACGCTCGTCCTGTCGACGAGCCTCTGGCTGTCCTTGCTCGACGAGAGGGACGATCCTTGCATCGCTGCTCCCTTGACGAGAATCGTCGTCGCGAACGACAGCAGCTCGCCAATAAAATTCGGGCAGACCGAAACTAATGACGATTACTTGCTGGAAAGCCGGGAATGTCACTTTTTTTTTTGGCGATGCGCCAGCGATCGCACCCTGCGAATCGCGGTGTACAGTTCCGAATGGCTCTGGAGCGAGCGTCTGAGCTTGCAGAGGGATGGCAAATGGGCCATTCGCTTTCCGAATTCTCCGGGCGCTCCGACGATGTTCGCGAAGGTTGTTTCCCTGACGCCGACACAAAAGATGATCGTCGTTTCCGGCCTGCTCATCGTCACGAATCGTTTGCTCGAGCACGTTCAGATGAAGCTCGTCAACGTCGGCGACAAAACGGACAATCGATTCGTCAATTCGAACGACATTTATTGGATCAACGGGTACGAGCAACTGCCGTCGATCGCTCTACAAAACGTTGACAACGTCGCGATGAGGCTACGCTTCGCTTCCTCGGCCAATCTCGCGTGGACTGGCGATATCCCTCTCAAAGCGAACTCTAAATTCGGACAACCTTGGCTCGTCAAAGGTTACTATCGCGTTTTCTGTCTGAAAAAACTCTTCGATTTTTTTTCTTGTTTGAGAAGTAACAAGGGTTTTTTTTAGCTGCATCATTTTTGAGATTTTCTTTTTTATTCTTAGTACCGCTTCGAGAACGTGGACAATTTTTGAGTATCTGGGTTAGAATCGTGGAAGAAATGATTTATGGAGAGATGAGAATTCTTGTGAGTTTCCAATTAATCAGAGGAATCTCTGAGTGTAAAGAGTTTGTAGGATGAGAGACGAATTATTAAAATTCTTCGTTCGTTTACAGGTTGTGATAAGTCCGCTTTATATGATAAAGTCGTATTTACCTGTTCCTGTCGTTATCAAAATCAAGACACCTTCTCTGTCAACGTCATCAAACGCCACGATAACGGGTCAAGGAAGAGCTCAGCAACTTTACTGTCCAGGAACTTTCGAGCATTGTCATCAATTGACTTTTCAATTTGAGTACGAAAAAATCCTTTTTTAATTTACTCTTGTCATTCGTAAAAAATATTTTTTAACTTTACGTTAATGCGAGACCAGTGTGAAACTAAACCTGTGATCAAATTTAAATGTCATTCATGGTCTGTTTATTCTTGAAAATTGCAACTTTTCGCAACCTTTCATATGCATTTTAACAATATTATGTTAAAGAGCGTCAAAAAAATATTACTTGATGATTTTTTTCCATACATGTCAGACAAATACGTACGAGTACGGAATCTCCTTAAAATTTTATGCAATATTTTTTTAATGAAAGCGATTCTATGCGAGTTGAATTTTTGTATGTAGATCCAGCACGAATGCATCCGACCCTTACGTTCCGTTGTCTTACAACTCGATCGAGGAGAAAACCTTTTTCTCACGACCACGTCACGAAGATATCGATGCTATCCTCGCGGATTTGGAAAAACCGGAAAAAGCTTCGTATTTGCCATTTCAGACGAATCATTCTAACGTGAAAATTCCTTCTGATCAGCCACAGACGCACGTACAGGTAGATTTCTGTGTGTTTTTCTTTTTAATGAAAGAATAAATCTAATTTTATTAATTATTAATATTTTTATATTTTTTACAGATCAAATACCGAGACGCTGGCTTAGTTTCTAGCACGTTGTTGCTCGAATTGCAACCATGGTGCTTCATATTCAATACTTTGGGTTGTCAAATTACCCTCATCGCGGAAGACATCGAGCTGTGTCAAATTCCTCACAATGGAATAGTCACTCCTCCGAAACTAGAAGTAACCAATTTATGAGCAGTCTTGAGTTCAATATTCGTTCAAAGATTATAAAGACTTGTTTAATCCCCAGGGAACATTTCATCTGAGAATTACCATCGAAAACAACGAGTATCTCTCGCCAGCTCTCCAGCTTGCCCGACCAGACTGGAATCCAGGATTTTACATGCCCCGAATACAAGGTCTCGTTCCGGTTGAAGGAAGCATCCAAACGCCCATCGAGTGTGGATCCCAAGTTAGTTTTTTTTTACTTAATTTTCTCCCATGTATTCAATCCGTCAAATTTGAAGCAAACGTATTTATTTACTTCTCTTATATATTTAGTGGTCCTTTAAATTCGATCTAAATAGTAAATCTAGCAGTTAATTAAATATCTAATCGTTCAATTTCATATTTTTCATAGCTCTGCGTTGTTACTATAAATTCAAGGATGTATGAAGACATGAGAATCATCAGGATAATGGCGAGTCACGTTATTTCTAATTTTGCTAGTCAGGAATTCGAGGTGTCCTGTTTCGCTGTGGGAGAAACGAGCACGGCGATCCAATTTCCAGAGAAAAATACTCTGCCCAATTTTGCAATTTCACCCAAAGAGTGTGAAAAGTAATAATTATTTTGTTTATTCTTTTTTTTAATATAATGAAATGTGGAGAGAAAAAAGTAAAAAAATTTAATAATCATTTTTAGTGAAGGAACACCGATCGTTCAGTGGCGAATAGTCGATACGAAAAATGCCCTCGAGCACGAGGCTCTTTACATCTCGTTACGTCGTGACTCATTTTGGTCCTGTCCAGTAAGAGTTGACAAACGGAACACGTCTCGCCGCAGTGTCGCTGTTATAGTAAAAAATATTCTCTAATTATTCTAATTAAAAATGCTCTTTTTCCAAACAGCTTAATATATATATATTTTTTTTTAAATTTCATTTTTCAGGACAGTCTCCAGAGCTCGCCTCTGATCATTACAACTCAGGAGGATAATGGAGTAACGTACATTCTTCTTCACACGGACGACCATCCTCAACTGCACGTCGAAAATGGATGTCCATTCCCTGTACTTTTAGGCGAAGCTAACGAAAATGGTGATAAATTAAAAAAAAATTACCCTACAAAGATTTAATCATATCATCTTGTGACGTTGATCTCTAAATTTTTCAAATTTACCAAATAGACGGAGTTTGCGATGAGACACCTCACTTTGACTGGACATTTAGAGTGAATCCTGGAAAATCGTGCTATTATTCGACTCCAAGTTACGCGAACAGAATGCCGGACAGCCAGACGACTGAAACCTTGCCAAAACTACGACTATCCGTCCTTTCATCTAGTCAGTCTGATAGTGACACGATAGGTACGAGATTTAATATTTTTTAATTGTTAGCTTTCCTAAATATTAAGTGGTTGGATGAATTTTGATCAGTGACAATTGATTGGATCGCTGCCAAACCAACATCGTTCTTTCGACACGGTATCGCCATGTTGCAAGAAAGATGGATAAAAGTTGTAGAAAATGATGGAAAATATTTTGATTAATTATATGTACATTGTACCAATTTTTCTGAATAAATGTCTTTTTAAAGTGAAAAAATGATCAGAATACATGCAAGCATCTAACTATATACTATAATGTTTGTTAAAATTTCAGCTAAAACACGGATTGCGTGGTCCAAATCTATAAGTCTTTCACAAGTAAATAATGCACGTCTCGAACACGTTCGTCTTCCAGTTCATGGAGATATTAAATTATTGATGGAAAAGCGTTGTCACATTATTTATCTCCGTATTGTAAATATGTCTCAGGTAAGATTTTACCAGACATTTGTTTAATTTATAAATAAAAATGTAATGAACGATGTAATGAACATTTTTTGTAATTTCAACAGGTTGAAGTATCAGTTCACGATATTCGCACAAGATTGATCCAAGAAGAAAGTAAATCTCCGCAGAATTTCAGATCTCAAGGATCACAAGAAAGGGATCTGGTTAATAGGGCTTCGGAAATTGTTAGTCTTGAATATTCAATATAAAGTAGGAAATTAATTAAATTTATTTTAAACTAAAATTACCATTTGTTTCAGCTGATGAGTACAGTCGCGTCTCAGGAATTGGATTGGAGAGAAAATACCGGAGAGACCGGGGAGACAAGTTTCGACAAAAAAACGAGCGAACCTTCAAAAAGTACAAAAGTTTTAAAAGGATCACTGACACTCTATATGCGTGGAATAAATGTAACGATAATGCAAGAAATAAACGAAAACTCGCAGAGGAACGAGATCGCGAGTATGTCTCTGAGCGATGTGATCGTAACTAGTAGCTCGAACGAAAAAGCGTTGACGCTCTGCGCGTGCATCGGCGACCTGCAGCTTGACAATCAAATGTACGATCAGGGTGGTTACGATTTTCCAGTCGTATTTATGAGTCAAAATCCCTATGCGAGGACAGGGCGAAGATTCTCCATTAAAACTGGCTCGAGAAATCGTCTCTCTGAGATCGAGAGCCAAGGGCTGATAGTCGTCGATTGCTCCTGGGAAGTAAACGCTCCTGTTTATGGTCAGTAAAAAAACAAAACATATAAAAAATCTCGTTCTTTTCCATAAAAACATTTTTTAACAAGAAACAACTATTGTTCTAGCTTGTACCAAGGTGAACATAAAAATTGGTCCTGTCAGCGCATACATCGAGGATACGTTCATCAGTCAATTGCTGGAATACACGACTTCAACAGCTTCGCCCTGTCTCAACGTTCAGTCTGTAAATTCAAAAAGAAAATGCCTCGAGCTGTTTCCCGACGCTGTCTGCATACCGGAGCATATACTCGCGGAGAGTACGAATCTTCGCAGCCCTTTGAGACTCGAAAGATTTACCATCGAGCCAATCTCCGTTTTGCTCAGCGTCCACACTTCCATCCGACTCTACGTCGCTCTCGATCATTCACCGCTTTACTTCGGAGCCTTTGAAAAGGAGCATCTTTTCACGACGGCCAGTGGACTCGCCAATGTTCTGACCATGCACTATTTGTCCGGAGCATTGTTCGGAGCTGGTGAGATAAAAAATTGAAACTATAGTTTTTTATTATAAAGTAGGTGTGTGCGAATAATTCGAACTTTCGAATTATTAACTTTTAAAATTTGCTACAAATTTTTGTTCAAAAATAATAAATACGATACTGAATCGGTCATTTATTTTTAATGTTTTAAATAAAAAAGTATATTATTCGAAAATGAAATATTTTGATGCATGATGTGATGAACTTTGAATTAAAAATAATCGGAAATCCAGTGATAATTCGGTAATTCGCGAATTGTTCGAATTATTCGAATTTTTTCGAAATTTTTCGAATTATTTGAAAATTCGAAAGATATTCGCACACCCCTATTAAACAATTTTTACTATACAATATCTCCCAGAATAAATTTTAGTTGATGTATTTTTTGTTATGATTATTGGTAAATGAATATTCATCATATTCGTATTTATATTCCGAGTAAATGTCGTAATTGTCTATGAGAAGTAATGCTAAATTTCAGCAGCTTTGGAGTTAATAACTCTTGAACCATACAGTAAACTTATTTCAAATGTGACACGATATTTTCTCATACATTTAGAAACGAAATTCCAAAAATTTATCAAAATTTGATATTTAAAAAAAATTGCTCGTGCATTTTTAATAACGAGTCTCTCGATAAATGCAGGTTGGGTCGTCGGTTCTCTGGAAATTCTTGGCTCACCAGGAGGATTCGCCCAAGCCCTGGGGAGTGGTCTCAAAGATTTCGTCACACTTCCGATCCAAGGAATCCTGAACGGACCCTGGAGCTTTCTGACTGGCATCACTCAAGGCTCTGCCAGTTTAGTGAAACATCTAACAGCTGGTGAGAACATAAGAATAGTTCCTCGTTTCGTCATCCGAAACAGAAAAATTTGATTCCACTTCTACATTATTCAGGCACTGTCAACTCGGTAACGAAATTAGCGTCGAGCGTCGCCAGAAATTTGGACAGATTGACTCTGGACAACGAGCACCTTCAACGGCAAGAGGAGTCTCGAAGGACAAGACCTCAGGGAATGGCTCAAGGCTTGTATCAAGGTCTTACCGGATTCGGCATGAGCCTTTTGGGTAAATTTTTTTAACTCTTTTTCGAGTGAATTTCTTCATTCAAAAAAATAATATAAAAATAATTCTGTTTTTTTTTTAATTTAATTACAGGGGCTGTTGCTGGATTGGCTCACCATCCACTGCAACAAGTGTTGTCCGGGGAAATGACGCCTCGCGGTCTCGTCGCCGGGGTTGGACTCGGCATCGTCGGAGCAGTGACGAAACCGCTGAGCGGCGCGGCCGAGCTGGTGGCGCTGACAGGACAAGGGTTGCTCGAAGGGACCGGCTGGAATCCTCTTCCAACCGTTGGTTTTTCATTTATATAAATTGCACCGTTTTATCAAACTCGCAGAATAATTGTTTTTGTGCTTCGTCTTTTGACAGCCCAGACAAAGGCCGACCATCGAGAACATCAGGGACTGCAACAACGGGCTGTTTAAGTGCGTCTGGCGGATGTTGCCGTTGCTGGGAAAAAGTGCCAGTCGCATTCTGTACATAGCCGATGCGAATTACGCGATCTGCGAAACCGTCGAGAGGAGAGTCGTTCTTATTCTCACGAGACAGAGCTTGATTTTGGCCGACATGGACGAGGGTAGCATCGAGAAGATTTATTCTTTGAAAGAACTTACCAGCGTCGAACACATTCCAGATCCGACTGTACTGTGCCTCTACTGCCCCCAGAACCAGAATCAGCCTGAACGATCTACCTCGCCGATTGAATATCCCGAGGTTCTACTTTTTTTTATTCATTTACTTTTAAGGTGATGCCGTAGATGTACCACGTGACACAAAACGCGATTTGCTCAAACATGCAAACTATTTTGCCATTAACCTGCGTGGGCTAAAAAAATATTATTCTCATTGACAAACAATTAACGAAGTTAGAACCAATCGCGTTTTCCAACTGCCTGGGATCTGTGGCATCGTCTTAAGGTAGGAGTCGCGTGACGGTCTATTCAAAAGTTTGGCTGTACGTGTTAACTTGATGTTGAATCATCGCTTGAGTTTTTTTGAGACAGAATATTTTCAATATTTATACTGATCTTCTTTGACGTCATATTAACATGTGTGTAAAATTTGAAGAGGCTTCACCATGTGGTTATCGAGATATTTATTTTTTTTAATTGCCACTTTTAATATGGGCTCTTATGAGAGATTGAAAAATGTGACGACTTTCAATAATTAATATCTCGATTAGTAGATGGTGAAGCTTCATAAAATTTGGCATACATTTCGACAAGACAATTCGACAATTCTGTCTTAAACGATTTTACGCGATTCCTACCTTTAGTACAACTTGAGTACAATTTATACATAAAACGACTCAGAACTCAGATACTTTTCAAACTACACACAAACATTGAGTACAAAATTCTATCACTTCTGAAGTTATTTTGGAAAAAGTTAATTATCTGTAAACTTATAAAAGTACATGTTCTGGCTGAATCAACGTTGACACAAAATCACTGAAACTATTTACATGAAATTTTGATAATAGGTTCTCTTCGTTACGTAAAGACGTAAAATTTGTATTTGAATGTAAAGTTAAAAGTGACGTTTTCGAAAAACTGTTTCCTATAGGAGTAAATTAATGGATGAAAGTTTGTATGCAAATCCATCACTCTCTATAAGTTTTCTACAAGTTGCATTGAAGTAAGTGTGTATAAAATTTTCATTTTTATGGTTAATTTATAAAAATTAGTATTCAGCCTTTTGGTTAGGCTTTAAGATTCATTTTCGTGTTTTTTTAAATGATTAAGGGGGTGGAATAAGAGATTAAGAAATTAATAAGAAATTAATTTTCATTTTTTTAATTGCACGAATTCACACGCTCATTGTATTGAAGCCATTGTAAAAATATGCTAGTAATACAACAATTTCGAATAACTTTTGATACAATTACTCAAGTGAATTGTTTTTAAGATACAATTCTTTTCTCAATCATTTAATCAAATTTTCTAGATGGATCAAGCAATGAGAGTGAGGGTGGAACAATTTGTTCGTGGAAGTAGCTCCAATTTTGGGACGTACCAGCAATCAGACACCATCGAACTGCTCCAATCGAATCCCAACAATACCCTAACTTTCTACATCGAACCAGCCAAACGAAATTACTTCGTGTCCCTCTTCGAAGCTGCCAAACGTCAGGAACAATTGAGTGATTTTATCGTTTTGTAATAATGAATCTTAAGAAAGAAAAAAACAAGCGTGTACATAATAAAAAAAATTTTCGTATGTTTCCTCACGTT
Organism: Cremastinae sp. A BG-2022a; assembly: GCA_030522545.1. Taxonomy (NCBI): domain Eukaryota; kingdom Metazoa; phylum Arthropoda; class Insecta; order Hymenoptera; family Ichneumonidae; species Cremastinae sp. A BG-2022a. The sequence continues at coordinate 6,313 of JAPYYW010001728.1, read as the reverse complement.
GCCAGCTACTTCATTAATTTTGCAATTCTTCGTAAAAGCCATTCAATAGAAGTAGTAACCAGGGAGTAAAATCTCGTAAAATTTGTACGATTGTTCGAAAGGGGCGAAAATAACGAGAGGATCTGATGAGACAGGAAAGAAATCTTTCGAGTATGAAGAAAAGGGGAAAATGTTGTGGGATAAATGTTTCGAAACGAGGCGAGCGATTGTGTGGGCATCGATAATACGAGGAATGGACCAATGAGGCTGGGCGCAAAAGCAGGAGAGAATGGACAGAGGATGATGGACTGCAGTACGCACTCTCCCAGCTATCGACCGGGCTCGTGCGCGTTGAGAATTCATCTCCTCTGCGTTTTCCCATCAGAAGGATCGGAGAGCCGAGAGAAAAGCGCTTCGCTCCCTCCATCCCAGATGGACGCGAAGCCTCGTCGCTCCGACAAGCCAAACTCCATTCTTCCAATCGCGAACGCAAGCTCGCCGTTTTCCTTCTGTCACCTCGAACCGAGGAAAATCAACAGCTCGTAAAATTCGCGATTTTCGGGGTGAACTTTTTAATCCTTTTTTCCTCTCTCTTCCTCTCTTCTCATTAATTTTTCAACGCTCGACAATTTTCTCGCTTTTTTACCATTCACGTCATCCTTGTTTTTTTCTTTTGACACGACTCTTCTTGTCATATATTTTTCTTGTTTACTTTATTCGTTTCAAGGTTCTTTTGTAAAATCTACGAAACTGCAATTTTTGCGATTTATTTTTGCTGCTTTTTTTCTGTTCGGGATTCACTTTCCTACGGAGCTTTTCCCAATCTGAGCATGTAAACAAGACTACGCAGTTTTTATTTTAGTCGACGAGTGCACGTACGAAATGTGTACCTGTGTATGGATTTTACTTTTTAAAGTGTGGAAAATCGAGTGAAATGTTCGTTTTTGAAAAAATAAAAAATAAAAACAATGTTCTCGTAAAGAGTGAATATTTTTTGTTTGTTTTAGAAAAAAAAAGAAAACATTTGTGGACATGCTGCTGTGGAGATTTGAAGAAAATTGAGGATTTTCACGCAGGAGAAGCAACACGTATCGCTCAAATTGGCATGCAAAAACATTCACGGTAATTAAATGAATAATAAAATAAATTTTATCGTGTAGTGAGAAACGTAAATACTAGCGAAACCAATAATTGGATCTAAAATTCTCACGTCTGTTTGATACCAAAGTAAATTTTTAAATTCGTTTTTTTCTAAAAAGCAAGATTTAAAAAATGCATAATTCCATAACATTTGACACAATTGTCTATAATTATTGATTAATTCACTTATTTGATGAATCGAGTTCGATGAAATTGTTAACGAATGAAATTGCATTTAATTCAACAATGTTTTTCATTCTGATTATTGAAATATTGATATAAATCGATAAATTAAAGGTTGAAATGATTGCTGTAACAATATTGCGAAGGTAATTGACATTTTGTCCATCGATATTAAATTCCAACGTTTAGCTTTCGTTCCGACGGAATATCCACTCCTCGCTTCAAACGTTCGTCCAAAAAGCACTTTCCTGATGAATGGACCTGAGTTTGGCTCTATTGGTGGTTCAAACATTGTTAAAATATTAAAACACACAGAATCTACGCGCCTGTACGCGAAATACTGCGCCCACGTAACTCATTTTCCCCCGCGAAATTATTCATTTTCCAAACATTTGTAAAGCGTACTCCGGTCCCGAAACACAAAACGTCCTTACGTCAATGTAACTTTAATTAAATTTCATTTCAATTCAGTGCAGACGTGGCCCCTGATTGTACATTTTTAAGCTTACGTTTCGAATTTTTCAAACGTGAGCTTTTAATTACATTATATACAAAAAATGATTGTAATGGAAAAAGTGTTGTTTTTTTTTTCATTTTCTTTTTATTTTTATATTTGTTTTTTCAGCTCATATTTCGAATTTTTAATTACGTACTTTTAATAACACCGTGTAAAATGTTTGAATGAAAAAACGCGATAAAGGAAAAAAAAATGAGAAGAGGCTGTACGTGGCTGTGCATAAAAACGCAAAAATTTCATTCGCCCGGACAAGAGAAAGTCTTGGCGAGTCTTTATTTTTAATATCATGCAAATTTTTAAATGATTTGGAAATCGACTAGTTCAATCGAGCCTGAAAATATTTGTGCTGGCCGAAGGGATTCCGGGTGCCGTCGGATCTTGTACATCGTCGATTATTGCTATACATTTACGAGGGCTCAAACTTTTCCCGCAGATATGAGCCTGGGGGAGAAACGATGAGATGGGAATGTTAAGAAGATTTCGAACGATATTGCACGCGCTTCGAATGATCCGAAAAACAGCCGAGGGGTTGTCAACCCCCGATCCCTTATATTTTTATCGAATTTTTGCGCATTCTTCGGTGGAATTGACGCACCGAATGCGAAATGCCATAAGTACCACACCGCTCGGAAGAAAGAACATAAATTATTTCCTCCATATGTCTTTTTCGCCGGATTTCATGGATTTTCGATCGAGAGCGCTCAACACGGAAATTTGCACTCGGACATAAACACGCGTCGTTCGCTATTGAAACGAACCGGAAGTAAATCCCTTTCGAGTGCCCGACGGCTCTTTCATCTACACTCTATATATAAATTCACCACCGTACAAATCTCAATCACGAAACGCGTCGTTGAGCTCTCAATCGCTTTTTCATTCGACGTGGAAATATTTATTTCTCGTTCTTTTCCGATGACAAATAATGCACGGCGATCTCTCTCGAAAAATAGCACGGGTAGGTAGCTAACAAATGATTATACGCTTTTATCATGAAATCATATGCGTCTGCGTATATTTTTCGATATTTGGCGTGATTGATAGAATTTTTATTTTATTTTATTACACTAGTGGGTGAAAGCTTATTTAGTCTTCGATTTTCATTTTTTTCATTTTTTTTTTGAAAAATATATAAATAATATCATTGCTTTTTACAGATTTATCGTTAATAAAGCCAATTGATTTTATTATTTATTTTACTGATATAATTAATTGATAAAAATTGGTTTCTTGTCTACATTATTCTTCAAGTACACATCAGCGATTATTTTTAATCATTGAAATATATTTCGCTGATATTTAAATCTAAGGTAATATAGATACTCCACATTGATTAAAAGAAACAAAAACAATTTTACCGTCCATTTAAAGCACATGATTAGTATTTAAGATTACATTAACCCTGTATTATTTTTAATGAAAATCGATCAATTTTCAAGAAATAGCAAAAAATGTATGCGTTCTTTGTTACTCAGATAAAAAAAATGCTTTTCCTGTAACTGTTATTATTGTCCTCGATTTTTCTTAAAAAAAAAACAATCGATATCGATATTTCTATGGAAATATTCTTAATTGAATTTTCTCGTGTCCACGGTGTATCTCGAATAGATCAGATAAGGATGTATGAGGAATATTTTTGAAAATATGAAAATTTGATAAATTTTGATATTTTATTCTGAAACGTATCAAAAATATTGTGCCAATTTTGAAACCGTTTTACCGAATGGTTGAAGAGTTATCAAATGCTAAAGTTGCTGAGATTTAACATTTCTTCTTATGGAGAATTCATAAATTTGCTCTGAATAAAAATTTAAAAATATTATATTCTTTTCAATTTTTTTCATGTATTTGTAACAATGTTCATTTTGTATTTTGTTTAAAACATTTGCTTAAGCAATAAAAAATGTTTAAATTATTGTTAAAATACTATGCTCAAGTAGTTTCCAATCGATAGTCAAACTAAGATTTAAAAAATTGGCAACTTTTTAACAAAAGCCAGAGTCTGCGTTTTATGATGAATGCAACATCAAGAATTTCCGTTTTCCCGAAATTTTCTCTCCCGTAAATTCTTGATTTTATTTTACATTGTAAAAATTTATCAATATCTACCCTATTCCTAATATTTGAATTACTATTTGAACAAATAAATTAATTACTGTTATTGATTGCGCATAAAAGGCAACTTGGAATAATGAATGGATGTACTGTGGATTTGACGTGGTAAACATCCTTGAGGATGTTAACCCTTACTTGAAATACGAGAGATTTTAATGAAACTGCGCTTACATGTAAATAATGAGTTTAAAAAAATGCTTGCTAAATTTGGTGAATTTTAGGAGAATAGTTTAAAAGATATTTAATAAAGAAGTTAACATGTATTTGAACATTTTTCAATGAAAAAGAAATCTACATAGTCCAAATGTAAAATTGTAAGTACTTTGCTTACTATTTCAAGAATAATACCTCCATTAAAAAAAATTATAAAGATTTGTACATTCTTCAATGAAAAAAAGTACATTTTTCAATGAAAAAAATGTACAAATATGTACTTTTTGTATGTTTAAAAAAGAGAGATTTTTTTTTATTTGAGGTATTATTATTGAAGTAGTAAGCAAAATATTTGCAAGTATTTGCAGATTGACAACTTCGCAATGTCGCTCACGTATGCAATAAATGCGTTTTTCATTTTATATCCGATTTTGTTTAATTAGTAAACATTTTTTTCATTAGTAAACAACGTTTTGTATTCGTTTAACGTTAAAGATTATTTCCTTCTCAAATTTCCAGCTGAATCTCAATTATAAAAATTTTCAAACATCCCTAACTTCTGGTCGAATTTGTACGATAGCAACATCCTGAATTAAAATAACACAAGTGACACGAATCTTTAATAATTTTCTTGTTTGAAATAGATTTCGGTGATGGGAGCCATGACCTGCTTGAAGAAAATTGGTACGAAAAGGGAAGTTTCGAGTTCGAGGAGAAGCTGCGTTCGTCCCGGTGGAAAATGTCAGTCGCTCTCGAGATTTTTAGAGGCTCGCATTGACTCGGTGAATCGAGAATCGGCGGCTTAAGCGCGAGATCAGAGATTGCAGGAGAGGAGAAAGGAAGGAAGGAAGAAAGGGAAGGAGGGGGGAAGAGAAAGAAAGGTCGAAAAATGGGCTCATTGCCGAATCTTCACGAGCTCTCGAGAGAAAAGCTCAACAGCCCGGTGCACAGGCCAGCGCCGATCGGCGGCCTTGGTCCCGTCAGACTTCCGCCGCAGCCACCGCCTCTCGCCCATACTCACAGACGGGCGAGAAGCAGCGGACATCATCACAACGCATTGTGGGATAACGACGCCATGCTCGAGGTCAGCATCATCTCCCATTCAAAAGCTTCGGCTCAAAAGCTCTCTCCTCACCACCGCCCGACCACATTTTTATACGCGCCCATATATAACCATCCGGCTCTGCGCATTGAAATATTTATCCGATTCCCGCTACAGCTTCTATTCTCGGATTCATCCGTGAAAGCGAAAAGGTCGAAAGTCCGCATCCTATTTTTTTAATCTTCCTCTTAACTCTTCTTCTTCTTCTTCTTCTTCTTCTGCCAATCGTCCTGAACGTTTGCTCCTTTTTTTACTTTTTTTATCGCCAGCATCGATCAGGCCACCCAGATATAATGGGGAAACTTTTTCGAACCTCGTATAATAATATTTTTTTTTAAGACGATGCCGCAGATCCCAGGCAGTTGGAAAACGCGATTGGTTCAAACTTCTTTAATTCTTTGTCAATGATAATAATATTTTTTTAGCCCACGCAGGTTAATGGCAAAAATTGGCTGATCTTTGGATTTTAACGAAATATCAATAGTTTGTAAGTTTGAGCAAATCGCGTTTTGTGTCACGTGGTACATCTACGGCATCACCTTAAAAGAAATTAAGGTACACGTCTCAATAGATGGACATGTCCCCATGGTTCGACAACTTTTGTTATGTTATTTTGAACATTTGAATTATTTATTTTGAAATAAAATTGTATGGATTATTTTTCAGATACAAAGAGGTTTATTTTTCATAAGTTTAATTTATTGAGAGAAACTTGCTGAACCCTATAGAGATAGGGTCAATTTTCTGTCCAACTATTGGGATATTGTACATATATTCAAACGTTCAAGTATTTATTCGATTTAGCTATCGAACTACCTTAAGACCATGCCGCAGATCCTAGACACTTGTAAAATGCGATTGGTTCAAACTTCTTCAATTCTTTGTCAATGAGAATAATATTTTTTTAGCCCACGCAGGTTAATGGCAAAAATTGGCTGATCTTTGGATTTTGACGAAATATCAATAGTTCGCATATTTGAGCAAATCGCGTTTTGTGTCACGTGATACATCTACGGCATCAACCTTAAGGTTGAAATTTGACATACATGTTATTTAACACATTATCCAAACATCTGTGCAATTTGAATAAGTTTGACCGTCCCAAACCTGAGATATTTATTGCCAAA
>JAPYYW010001727.1:0-35255 GCA_030522545.1 Cremastinae sp. A BG-2022a | reverse complement strand
TGGATCATTTTTATAAATTTTTCAATATGAATTCTTGGATTGCGCTCCGTATAAGTAATATTTTTGTTATCTGCAGGAAATTTTGCGATCAAATATTCTGTTTTAAAAAAGACATGAAACTCATAATTAATTTATAGAGCGCATTATACGAAATTGTAGGGAGTATACGCTTAGAAGAATTGCAAAACATCTATTCAAATATGCCGAAACGGAAAAAGCGGCCGCGTTGCTGCTCGTATTTTAAATTCAAGGTCATCAAAGGTGATCCGTACTTAATTATATAAAAATTAGAAAAAAAATTTATTTAGGACTGTTTTAAAAAACTAATTGAAGTTTTTTTGAAGTATTATAAAAAGCTGTACCAAATTTTAAGAAATTCTACTTCTTAGAAGTCAAGATATCAAGATTTGAAGATTGCACTATTTAACGCGTGCTCTTATGGAAGAGAAGAAAAATTGGTGATTTTCGATAATGAACATCTCGAATTCTATACAGAGAAACGTCTCAAAATATAACACACCTATGCATATGGCATCAAAGATAGTTTAAGGTAGTTCTATCGTGGTTCTATGGTAAAAATGGTTTTCTATAGAATTTCTTAAAACTTTGTACATATATTCTTTAACATGGTGCTCAAGTGTGTGCCAAATTTTAAAAGGTTTCTCCACCTAGAAGACGAGATATTTATTGTGGAAAATCATATCTTTTTGTAACTTTCCATAAAAGCCTGTATTAAAAAATGTGATTTTCAACATGAAATATCCTGATATCTAGATAGAGAAACCTTTCCAAATTTAGCACCAACCTTTATACAGCATCAAAGAAGGTTTATCTAGTTTTTTTAAAAAATCTATAGATAAAAATTTCAACTGATCATTTTATCTTTACTTTATATAAGAAGCAAATTTTTGAACGGACTGTCGCGGTAGAAATACCTTAAGCAAAATTTTATCAAATTTCTAAAAAAATCGTTTCGTACTACCTTAACAAAATTGTCTTCTCAATAATGTGTAATTTCACTCTAATGTACTATCTTCGAGAAAATGGAGCGTGCGAGTTCGAGTTTTTTGGACTTCATTTTTTTTTAAATAGTTTTTTTACGAGCGTGATTAAGAAAACAAAAAAAAGCGTGTATCCGAATTAGATCTCGGACGTCGGAATTGCACCGAATCGCGGTCTGAGGACTTTTTCTTCTTCGTTTCTCGTTCTCGACGCTCTGGTGCGTCAATAAAAAAAAAAAATGTTTCTCGTACCGAGAGAGAAAAGGCATCGAGCGCGCGCGCACACACGTGAGAGGCTCTAAATTTTTTCCAGCGCCGTAATGATCGCCGCGTCTTTAAAAGCTGAATGGAGTTTTTTTTTCTCCCGGTCTCCGGCTAATGCCAGCCTCCAACATTTGTACTTAAACTTGTCAATAAAACTCGCTTTTATAACACCGTATTTATGACGGATCGGTCGTTCCTGCGTTCTCCTCCTTTCTTTTCTCCCGGTTTTTACGATAACTCGTTTTATTGGATTGCCGGGCGTTTCGCGGTTGGCCCGAGGCGACTCGCGTCCCATCGACGGCCGGTCGCGCTCGCTCCCCTTGCGTCAGGCGACTCGTGGAAAAATCCGCGAGGGCCCACACTCCGCGCTGGCAAATTTCGCCTTTTTCTCCTTATTTTTTTTCCCCCACGACTTATATATATTCCCAACATTGTATTATTACAACAAATATACGCGAGTGAAACGAAACGATCATCGAGTCTTTCATATTCTCGAGTAAAACTTAATTATCGGTTTTAACGGCTTCCACGTTCATTTTTATCTTCTTTTATTAAACCGTAAAAAAAACACGTCGTTCGAGAATAATTTATTTTCAATTATTCCTGATTCCGAATGACCCCGTGTAATTTTTTTTCCCTCCTTTTTCTTCGGTCAAATGAATTTTCTTTCTCTCGTCCGGGGTTTTTCGACGTGCGCGGTGGAATTATGAAACGGTAATGGGGCTTGATTGATATTATTACTGTTAAAATGGCCCGCGTCGGGGGAACTCGTGGATTTGTGATATTTGCACGAGGGCCACAGGTGGCGCGAACCGTGGACACTTAACCCCGATGAGCACATTTTCTATGCTCGCGAGCAATAAAAATCAGGATTTAAAAAATGCAAACTTCAATAATAAGCGCTCGACGATCTTTAGACGCACGCGATACCCTTTAACGATTGCTCCCCATTAACTCTCAAGTTTTTGTGAGTATTCGCACGCTACATATATTTATTTCTCAGCTGGAAAACTTCGAACGGTCAGACCCACATTTCGTATGACTAAGAAAAATCGCGATGATGTTTGCAACATTTATGTATTCAAAGCTGACGGTTAAATTATTTATTGCAGAACTATAACTATTGGTATGCTTTTTTAAAGGCTGAAAAAATCTATATTTATAGAAATATGATTATATAAACTTAGTCATTAATACTTTCTACCAATTATTGTAAAAATGCATAAAAAAAAGAATGACAAAAATTTTGGAAAAAATATTTTCAAGCACTTTTCTTTAAGGTAGGTCTATAGGTACAGTCAAATCAAAAGTTTTTATTTCAATTTATCTCCATACCATGTGATTTTAGAGCTTAAGTTTATTAAGAAAAGTTGTTGCTAATTGTTTCAAAAACAACATACTCAAACAAGTACAATAAAGAGATGTGCAAAATTTTAAGAAGGTTCACCATTTAGATTTCAAGATATTTAGGATTGAAAATGGCAATATTTAACACAGGCTCTTATGGGAGAGCACTGAAAATAGGGATTTTTAACAATAAATACATCAATTTCTACATGGTGAAACCTCTTAAAATTTGATACGCATATATGCGTAACGTATCAAAGAATGGCTGTACCAATTTTTAACAAATTCCTAAATAATCGATAAAACTATAGAACTACCTTAATCATTTAATTATTAATTTAATTAATCACTATACTAAAAGTCACATATTATTTTTTACTATCATTAAAAATTATTGGTAAAATAAATACCAAATTAACGTAATAAAAACGATAAAGTAACCATGCTCTAAATTTTATAATGAAAATGCCGTAATTTATGTTTTTTACCAGTGCACGACTGGCGAATTTTTTTGTACCCTTCACCGTAGACCTTCTCCCAATGCGATATTCTCTTTCGGAGAGCGAATTCTTGCCAGTACGATATAGAGAAACTTTTACGAGGATCGAATTAAATAAGTTCGTAAACTTTTTTCCAGCGAGCCAAGCCCCATATTGCTGAAAAAAGAGAAAAAATTATTTTTTTTTCCTACAAATGATCCCTGAGAGCCATTGGCGCGAGGCATAAAACGAGATGACTCCTTCCCAGTCGATCCCGATTGTAGCTTATCCGTTGCTCAGCATATACACATATATATCTGCGCGCACATTGTACGAATGATAAACTGAGAGTGCATCGCTAAAATATATTGCATTCAAGAATTATACAGGGTGTTCCAGAATAAAAATACTAAAATTAAAAAAATGCATCGAGGGTGAGATTTTGAGGCAAAAAGTTCTGAGACACTTTCCAATGTGGCAGACGAGCGATTAATTATTAGGGACTATAAATATCGATAAAAAAACACGAAAACCACGTTTGTATGAATTTTTATCGTGATCCAATACACTGTAAAAAATTTAGTGATTTCACAGGATTAAAAATCGTTGTTTTTAGCAACAGGGATGGCCAGAGCTCGATACTTTCCTGAGAAATGAAAATTTTTCAATGGGTGATATTTATATTACCATCACCTATTAAAAAATTATTTTCATTTCTTAGAAAAGTATCGAGCCTCGCCCATCCCTGTTCAGCAATAAAACTTTGTTTACGTTTCTGGCAGTCTACTCTATTAAGTGGCAATAAACGGATGAGAATTAACGCGAAAAATTTAGTATCAGGTACCTGAGCCGAAGCTCGGGATATCAAAACATCATTTTATGACCGATAATCCGAATATCATTGAGCAAATCCGTTATCGAGGGCATCTTTGGTCAATCAGGTTTGAGGGAAAGCATAATTATTTCAAGGAACTGATACTTGAATACAACAATTTTTGAAACATTGCCAGAACATTTGCTACTCAACATCAACGTTGTATCATGAAAAAAATTAGTATACGAAATTTTTTTTTTAAAGAACAAGTCTAAATAGTTGATTACCCTGCATTCAGAGAGAGAAAAACAAAAAATAATTTACGAACTAGTTAACACGGAATTTTTTACGAATTGAGTTGCATATAATGTGCCTGAACCTTACAAACAAATCAAAACTTACATAATTCCGAAATATTCTTTATATTATTGAATTACGAATGGTATTAGCAAGAATATTGCTACTTCATTAATTTTACACACTAAATAGTGTTTAAATCTCTAATATTAATTAATTATTTACACTGATTTGACACATATCATATCAAACCACATCTATTAACACCATGCCATTCTACGCCAAACGATGTGAACTATATTGACCAATAATCGTGTTAAATGAATACCATTTAAACACCAGATTTTTTACAGGATCGAATAGGATCTATTTAGAACCTGAAATATAATATGCCACGGTTTTTTGACGAATATCATCTCTTGAACAGCCTGTACGACTGCCAGTGAGATTGTTAAAATATCGCGTGCATGAACATCAATCGGCGATACATGTACAGATGTAGCATAAAAGAGTGTTTTTAAAAAAGATCTATAACTATATCGTAGTCTATTCGCGCGAGTAGTCTACTATTAAGTATTACTACCACCTGTGGCTGTGTACTATCACGTACGAATGTACCAGTGGACGTAAATAAATAAGTATCGTGTAGAGCTCTCCCGTATCTAATACTCACGTCCGATCGCCTCTCTCGGATCCCTCATCACGCTTACGTAATAGCTGTCCGAGCTATCTCCACTGTGGTATGCCGCCGAGTCTGCCGATTGGTTGCCCAGATTGTACCCAGATGGAAACAAAAAGTACAAGACGAGGAAAACGTGATTGCACTCTCTTTCTGTCCAGGGCGCATTCTCTCGGCCGAGAGTGCTGGCGATAATTGCGCTATCGGCTGCTTAACCACGCTCCTCAAATTTCGTTTTTTTTCATACCTTTTTCTAATCTTTCCAACTTTCGTCCAGCAGCTTTCCATCAAATTTCAGAAGCTTTGAACTCTCAAAAATTGAACTATTTGCTGAAAAATGTTACCTGGTTTAAAGACACCGGTATAATATTCAAATTTACTAAATGTTTTCTGGAAATAAAAGACAGTGTTATTGTTATTTATAAATATCTATGAAAAATAAACTTTTGTGTCAAAATAATTACGAAAATTTTGACTTATTCCGCAAGTAGTGGATCTAGGTATAATGTAATGACGAGTGAATACGATTTTTCATCGAATTCAATATCAAAGATATGCCTTTTCTGTACTTCAGAGAAGCTGCAGATTAAGGATGTCTTTCAAGTCAAGTTGAATATTTTTTGCAATTTTTTTTGAACATGCTTTTTACTGTAATTAAAGAATACTAAAATAAAGGGTCAAATTTTAAGGAATGAAAAATTATCGTAGTGATCCAACAAGTGTATTTAGTAACATTAAAACTTTTATTAAAGTTGTTGTTTTGATTAAGGTTATTTATCATTATTTATCGTTAATAATTCATAAAAAAGGCCCGTAACCTCAAGTTTTTCTTTGTCCTATAGGTTTAAAAATTTTTAATTAATATAACAAATCATTTTTATAAGGAGTCATTCATGTGCAAAACAATAGTTTTTTGAAAATAAAGGTAGGGAATTGTGTTCTCGCGTCTACTCAATGTTAAAAATTGAATTTTCAATCTCAAACATCTTCATTAAAAAGTCGGGAAGGGCATATTTTGTTGTGCGCATTTTGTAGCTTGAAACTTTCCCTATCGTTTGATCCTAAAAAAACGCATTTCAATCATGATTAACTTTTTTTCATAGACATCCTTAATATGTAAATCCATATTTAGCAATTAAAAAAAAATAGTAAAAAAAAACGTATGAAATATTCTCATGGACCGAAGTGACTTTAAAATATGGTTGTCGCACCATTGTCAGTAAATTATAAAATGGAGTAAAAATGTAGCCGAAAAAAAAAACACCATAAAATTCTCAGCACGCTCACGGTAAAATTGAAATCACATTCACATAATAAAAGCAATGATACGGTCATATTTCAGATTACGCAATAAAATGGCCATAAATAACATATATTTTTCTAAGTGTATCGAGTGGAAATTTCTTGGTCGCCCGAAGAATCCTCTCGCAGGATCCACAGGCGGTGAATGGACGAGCTGTTCGAATAAGACTGTTGCGCTTCTCTCTTTTATATTTCATCTTCCGAACGCTTTAATGCGCACATTTGTATACCAGAGACGCAAACGTCGATCTCGTCTCGCGCTTTAACAGAACGAATAAACCGCGCGCGAGGATCCAGCATATTTATCGAGCCGAGAAAAACGAAGACGCTCATATTTCGATCGGATAATATATACGCGCGTGGCGAACCTGGAAGTTACGTACGATCGACGAACGAGAGTATATTTCTCGGTCTCGTTCTCACGGGGACCGCCGATGTGCATTAAACTCTCTCGTACTCGTAATTCCGAGTGGCTTGCTCCCATCGCGAGCCATTTTTTCCCCCCTTCAATCTTCAAAGCGCTTTTTTCGAGTGTCTTGTGTTCTCTAATGATAGGAAAATTTATCCGGGAGGTGCAAACAATGCGATGATCGTTGCCGATAGATAAATAATGCTGTTCTTTTTTTCTCCGTTTTTTTTTCGCCGTTGCAAATAAGAAACGCGCGGTTTTTTTTTCTTTTTTTTTTAGAAAGACTATGGGGAAAAATCGTACGAACACGGAGCAGAGTATGTAGGCTTGTACTTATCGGTTAAGAGTTTTGCAGCTGGTACGGAGATAATAGAGTGCTGATTGAAGATACAGCTTGACTCGAAACACGCTCTCATCTCGCGTTGTGTTTTCGTTCTCTCTCGTATATATACCTTTTATTTTCACGGTAAGACTTCCGTGCCACGATCGCCACTCACTTCACTCTCCCAGGTTAGTCAAGTGAGTGAACGCGTATGATAGTGCCTTTCAGAATTTTTCGAGAGTCCCGATATATGTTCAAAAGTTTGTCCTTATGTGTTAACTTGATGTAAAATCATCAGTTGAAATTTCTTGAGACAGAATTTATTCAAAAATTGCACAGATCTTCGTTAGCACTGTGTTAACGTGTTTACAAAATTTAAAAAGACTCAACCATGTAGTTATTTAGATATTAATTTTTAAAAATTGCTACTTTTAACATGGGTTCTTGTGGGAAATACGAAAAAGCAACGACTTTCAATGTATAATATCTCGATTTTCAGATGGTAAAGCTTTATAAAATTTGACACATGTTTTTATATGACATTAAAGAAGACCTGTGCAAATTTTTAAGAAAATCTGTCTTAACACGGTTTCGCGGTTGTACTACCTTAAGATAGTTCTCCAGCGAAGATCCGTATTTTGTGGAGGCACCAGAGGGGCACCAAAAAATTATAAAAATAAGTAGTTTATTTTTTCAGTTCAGTTACGAACTGTATCAGTTACGAAAATTATCCTTGCTGTGATTGCTGGGATTATTATACATTGATATGTTTATTTACTTATTTATGCTATTTTAAAAGTCTTACATTGCGGGCAAAGTTTCCAAATATTTGAGGAAACGATGGAGATCTGCGATTTGCAGCTTAAATTTCCATTACTTCGATTTTATTTGATTAGAAAGTTCGGTAACAGGCCCATATTTTTTTTAATTGCATATTTTTTAATGACGAACAAAATGAGAGGTTTTTTAAATTTAGATCTGCAGTCTTTAATAACACAAAAACCCAAATAATGGTACATAATTACCATCTTGGGCCATGTTTGCGTGTTAAAAAGCACATTTTCAATTCAATTTTTCTTGAAAATGACATTGTCGACCCCCGTCGATTTTTTTTCTAATAAATTAGAAACTACTCAATTTACTTATATACTCAATATAAAAATTTTCTGCAGACTTTCGTTTGACTGGAGAACTACCTTAATGCAATCTGTGAACAAACCAATATCAAATTCCTCTAAGATTTGGATTTACAACTGTATATAAATATATATTCATGTTTTAAAACAATTAGTGTAGTTGTCACTTTTATGATAAAATCTACGACAGTGATTTATGTCAAATATATTTATTATATTTATTTTGCGCATAAAAACGAGTGATTTCGATCAGTCGCCATGTCCATTTCCATCGGACAGTGCGACTCAAAGGCATCAATCGCTTTAATATTGTAATGAGCGACAGGAAACCTTGTCGACAATAAAAATCGTATAAATAAAGTGGCTCGTTTCGATAAATTTAAATGTACTATTTTCGATAATTTGTACAAGAATGATGAAAAAAAAAATGAGCGTGCTTGCACCGAGTTCGACAACTCGTTGACCCCGAAGGAGCGATATTTAAAGTGGGTTTCTCGTTATGAGACGAAGAACGAGAGAGAAGGAGGAGAGGATATGCGAAACATTGGCACAGAACCGTAAAGCAAATATTTTGCGTGGCCCGCTTTGGTAGAAAATATGGCCAGTGCAGGAAGAAGAAAGAGAGAGAGAGGGAGAGAGATAGTGAATACTTTATCTCAAGGATCGCTAAAGAGGTAAGCACACGGACATGTCCGTATTAAAATAATGTATGCACCAGCGCGAACATTTCTTTCCCCATCCTCTCCTCATTCCCTCGAGTTCGCCTTGTAACGAAATTGGATAAACATTCCCAGGTTGACACCACCAGCTTAAAAATATGACGAGTTCCCACTCGAACTGCACTCGAGGATGAAAAAAAGTAAATACTTCGCATTTGGCACCGATGAAGAGAAACAAGAAAAAAGCGTATTAAGAAAAAAACGAAAATCTTACAACTAAAGATCCTCCGAAATATTTTTAAACGAATGATGAATATTTGCCATAATTGGGAGAATAAAATTTAATTTGATGTCATTATGGTAACAGTGCACATACGTTTTTTGGCAGTCTCTTCCTTCATCCCCTGACGTTTATTTCATTTTTTTTTCTCGAAAATAGATATTGATAGGGAGTAAACTATTGTCTGATATTTTAGCAATTCAAGAATCATTTTATGTGTTAATTTTAAATAATAATTCTAGTAAATAAATACTTGAACGTTTGAATATGTAGAATGTCCCAATGGTTGGACAGAAAATCGACCCTGTCTCTATAGGGTTGAGCGAATTTTTTCCAATAAATTAACGTTAGCAAAAATACACTTCTTCGTATAGGAAAAATAATCCATACGATGTTATTCAGAAAAAAAATCATTCAAATATTTAAAATAATAAAGCGAAAATTATCCAACTATTGGGACATTTACCTTAATTCGCAAAATGGTGAGCGCGAGAAAAGTCGGGATGCGTGCTGACAGTCTCGATGACTTCACGACCTTAAGTGAGACGCGAATGAACCGTTATTGAATCGGTCATGACGAGAAATAGACAAGGCGAACGACAAAACTTTGTATAATGGAGCGAATGAGAGAAATCCCCCGACAAGGGCATCCGCGTGTTTCTCTTTTATTTATTTATATGCAAAGAGCGTATAACCCCAGGCCAAAGAAAATTATCATGATGGAACGTTGCATGCTAACGCATTTATATACAATATAAATATATATACATATATTTACGTGTATATCTGCGAACATACATTCTATAGGATAATAATCCCGTCGTAAATAAATTCACGTTGGGAAGTGGAGTATTCCGCATTTCCATGCAATATATTAATTCTCGCTGAAACGGAGAAAACTGCTAATTGCGAATTCGCTTTCCAGATGAAACGAGAAAACAGGATTTGTAATATTTCCTTCGAGCTTCATTCTAGTCTGACAGGTCAGAAAAATCAAATTGTTTAATGATATTCAATTATTTCTCTCACAAATGCGTTTAAACCGATTCACAAAGTTGATAGAGTTATTGCACAAAGGACGAAAAGTATTTTCGTACTGTATATGATTCAATCGAAAAATAAATAAAAATGATGAATTATGGAAAAAAGTGATTATAGATTGAATAAAAAGTAGCATACGTTCAGGGTCGATTCTCGGAGACTTGAATGCCAGTGGGACCTGCACAGGAAAGATCGTTCTCCCTCGAGTTCCCAGGGCCAAGGTTAGGAAAGTCATTTTGGGTTGAAAAAAACGGTTTTTTTCGTTAACAGAAACGTGGGCAAGGCCACGTGAACGTCCCCGGAATGTTTCGTAGCGAGGAAAAGAGCGGATTGCTCAGCGGAGAAAATATTTATCGCCCAGTTGGTGGAAACGTAGCTCGAGGTCAAATTCCATCGCGTAACCATCTGTCCGATCCTCCGCGATAGGGCGAGGAGAAATTAGGCTCGAGATTGCGATCGAGTCCTTTTTCTTCCTCCTCATTCTCTCTTTCTCACAATAAAAAAGTGTGTTTCTCCGCTTCCGCGACGTCCCCTTTCTTCGTGAGCGTCCAGATCCCCCCCAGTACGAGAATCCCAATTATTTTCATCTCGGACAATTCACCGGGACAAAGGATTTTCCTTCATTATTTTATTAACAAAAGATTCGTCACAGGGTGAATTAAGACTGATCATAAATATAGTCTTGAACAGTAACAGCTACGGATTTGATCGATCGTATCGATTTTATCGAATCGATTCACGATCAAATCTAGATCGAGCAATCAACAGATATTAAAGACACCAATTTCACGCTAATTAATCACTTTTACCATTTTTTTTTCGAATTAAAAGGACAAAAGAACAGAAAGTCTGTTCCTTTCTTCAGCTCTTACAAATATCACTTACATTCTATCGAATAACTTTTTTTTCTACGGGAATAAAAAAGTTTCTAGCGAGCGTGGAGTTAAATTCCACTCGGCGAACCTTCAGCGCATTAATAATTTTCAAGTCTACCTTAATCAATGTCAATTATAAATGACCTATGCAATATTCCAACTAATAATGCGATTAAATTGCAAAAAAGGAAGGACAAAAAAAGCCGATAGTGAGAAAGATGGAAAAAAAGTATTGTACGAAAGAGCAAAGCCATAAAATTATTTCGAGCCCGGAGGCTAAGAAGCAATCGTCGCGGCGAGAATATCGTTGTATTGTTTCCCATCCGAGAAAATAAAGTCCATTGACTCAAACTCGAGCTTCCCGAAGATTGCATTGGCGAACACTGTTCTCCACAAAAACACTTTTTTTTCACATATAAATTACACATTTAAATTTAATTATTAAAAATTTGTTTCTTTATTCTTGTATTCACACCGACATTTTTTAAAATTTATTTTGAAACGATATTATAAATTAGAGACACTAAACTATTCACTTTTTGTATGATTGAAAATTACACTGGAACTGACAGTCGATTGAACTCGTCGAATTGCTATGAAATATTTTTTGGTAACGAACTATCCCGCGAGACCCGACACGTCTTACCCCGACACTTTATACCGGACTAATGATTCTCAAAATTCAGTCGAAAATCCAAACAATTAAGGCCTTAATGGGTTTTTCACTCGACCTCGACCGATCACCATGGAAACACTAATGACAAAGTAATTAACGAAAATTTGAAAAAATTTTTTCCTCGTTACGCTCGACGAATTTTTTCCCTTTTTTTTCAAACGTTTACGATCCTCGAACTATTCAGGTATATTTGATACAAAATAATAGAAAATTGTATTACAAGTATTTTTCACATGAGGAAAATCTCAAAATTTCAAGTGGCGATATCTTTTCGTGTCCTCGACGATATCGACTTCATAATAGATAATTCCTGAAAATTTTTGCTAGACGAAATGAATGATTCAAACATCATCGTTTAAATTCCTTTCGTTTGAATCTCTACTTTCGATATTTGTACATTTCTTTTAACTTTTACAAAATGACGACTGATTTTTTCATGTTTTTATGTCAATTTTTGTCATGATTTTATTATTCCTATAATAAACACGAATGAAATTTCTGAAAAATAGGAAAAATGTTTAGGTAATTCCTCAAAATTTTTGTAAGACGAAATTAATGATTCAAACATCAAGGTCATTATTTCTAAAGCAGCAGAACGTTGAATTTTCTTTAATGAGTAGAGATTAGCCAAAAGTTAATGCGCTCTATTCCGATGAATCGATTAAAGGCTTCATGTATTTTTTCATATAGAATTCTAATTACTATTAACTGACTAGTAATTATAAATCAACATCGAATACTTAAAACTGTTGCTACGAATAAATATACCGTTACTATCTAGACACTAACTGTTATACGAATCTATTAACCATTATCAACAATAATTGATTAGCTAAAGGCCAATTACTTATAAAACTTATCTCCTATCTGAAACCTAATTAATAGCTAACATACAGATTTTATTCACATATTAAATACACGTTTTAAAAAAAACAAACTAAATAAAGCTTACTTATATTGCCTAATAAAATTAAACAAATAAATAAATGAAAACCAAGCAAATATAAATAAAAATAGATTAAATAAAACCTCAACCACTAAAAAATACTGTCAACTATTAACATCGGCTTAAAACTACAACACTGAGAGTGAACTTTATCTTAATAAAAATTAAAATAATGCATATGTATCGTGTTAAAAAATACAAAATTATCGTGTATACGTCTGTATATAAAATAAGGAAAACAAAATAGTAGTAAATTATTGAAAGTCTCGAAACTTCGGGACTTCGAACAGTTTTCTTCGAAGTCGCGTGAAGTCGTGTCTGGGTAGTCTTCGGTTTGAAACGACGGCGATGCTTCCCCGGTAAACGCGAAACGATATAAATACGCTCGAGCGTTGTGCACTCGAAATGTCAAGGCGTCTGCATGTATTCCCGGGGCTGTGTAGAATATATCGTGCGAGTGAAAGGAGACGCGCGGAGCATCGTCTCGTGGGGCTCTTTCGTGCCCATCATTTTGCAGTCCGCGCATAATAAATACATTTGAAAGAGCGCTCGCGCGCGCGCTTTTTTCGATATCGCGCGCATACGCATTGATAAATAATTATTATTCCTCGCCATTGCTCGCATACCGATTGCCCCAGGTGGCGAATTCGCGATATCGATTCGCGGCCCGAACGTTCCGATCTCCAGGAAAGCCCGAGGTGTCAGAAATACCGGTACCCACGCGGATTCCATCGAGACTGTGCCCCCCTCCGATACGTGTGTGGCCATTCAAATATCCTTCTCCATTGTCTCATTATCGGAATCGAGATTCTCGTTTCGCGCGTTTACATTTCATTTTCGCGCTTGCCATTCAACTTTCCATATACACTTCGGCGTCTCTCTTTTATTTCTTTACATTTTTTTTTCCCATCAAATCTGATACATCTGTTGATTACCAGTTATCAATTACATACCAAAAGTACACTGAGAACAGATTTAGTTGAAAATATTTCGTCGAAACAACACTTGGTTATTTGAAATAATTTAACGTCAGTTGAATCAACGAAGAATTTAGTTCAATTTGCAAAATAATATCGTTGAACGTATTGAAACAAATATTTTGTTGAATCAATCAATTTTCGTTTTCAGTGATATTTCATATAAGAAAATTATCAACGGTTCTTTTCGTACATTACAGTAGCTTGGAAATTCCTTGAATTTTTCAGAATTTTTATTATAAAAATGATTTTTTATCTTTATTTTATTTTCTTATTAATTTCTGTTCAAGAATTATAGTTGATAACAGTCTCCAGTTATTGAATTTTTATGCAATTTATTTATTTTTTATGTACTTATACATATAGCTTAAAAGTTTTACTCAATATTAATAATACAAACAAATAAAATGTTATTTAGTTATTTAGAGAGCAGCTAATTAACAAATTTTTAATATTTATTTGATTAATTATTTCTAATAATAGTGAGTATTTTGGTAGTTGATTAATAAATAAGAAGCAGTCAGTTAGTATCAAAGTAGGTATAGTGATACTGTTAATACAGTTCAAAATAACAAAAAAATATTCATTTAATTAATTA
This sequence comes from Cremastinae sp. A BG-2022a, assembly GCA_030522545.1. Lineage (NCBI taxonomy): Eukaryota > Metazoa > Arthropoda > Insecta > Hymenoptera > Ichneumonidae > Cremastinae sp. A BG-2022a. The sequence goes on along the minus strand of JAPYYW010001727.1, from coordinate 21,153 downwards.
ATTATTCCTAATAAAATATCAAGTATTTTAATAGTTGGTTAATAAATAAGAAGCAGTCAGTTAGTATCAAAGTAGGTAGTGATACTGTTAATATAGTTCAAAATAACAAAAAATATTCAATGATTTAATTAATTAATTATTTCTAATAATATCAAGTATTTTGGTAGTTGATTAATAAATAAGAAGCAGTCAGTTAGTATATCTATCTATGTAGGTAGTGATACTGTTAATACAGTTCAAAATAAAAAAAAATTCATTTATTTAATGAATAGCTATTTACTAATCAGGTAAAAGTTAGAGATAAGATAGCTTATATATAGTAAAAGTTGATAAAGCGATTAATTTATGTAGTTAATTAAACATTAAATATTATTTTTGTACCAAATTTTTGTATTCGAGCGGAATGAAAAAAAAAATCTCATTTCTAACTCCTTGTAGGTCACGTGATCTATTGTCAAGTATATCATACGAGATAGTCCACCGGAGATAAGGCGAATCTTTTCAGAGGTCGTAGCGGATGTTACCTAGCGTTTTCACGGTTTAATTGCTCCACGGACAATTAGGCATGCGGTTAATTTAATCGCAGAAAGAGCGGAAGAGGAGAAAATACGAGTAAAACTAAGATGGCGGCTGGACCGGGAAGATAATTCAGCGAGAGGATCATGGGAAAGGGTTGATCCCCGTTCTTCGCAGATTTACGTGAAATCGTAAAGGAGCAGATGTTTTCGCCTCAAACTCACTACGAGCTAAGTACACCGCATTACCGAGGTATAAAATAAACTCAAACTTTTAATTAGCCAGGACGGACGAGGCGTTTGTTTGCCGGGATAAAAACGGGTGAGGGAGGGAGAGAGACAAAAAGAGAGAGGTAAAAGAGGTGCAGAAATGGTCACTCGTAAATATTCGTCGTAAATTCTGCCGGCTCTGATCCTCGAGATATAATTTATCTCAAGCGTGCAAAACTCTGTTCCGAGCAAACTCGCCGAGTGAGAAATGGAGGAGAGCGCGAGAGAACAGATGGGAGAATCCTCGGAGCAACGTCGTCGCCTAAACCCGGAAAAATTGTCCCACGTTTGCGTCCGCGAATCTCTTCATAACTCGACGATTCCCAGGCTCCTTCTCATCAAGTCCCCGCTAATGGGCAACTCTTATAACCGTTTAAGAGTGTACATACGATATCGCGGACTCCCCATTATTAAGCATCACCATTTTACCCGTGTACCGACATACGCGTTTCATTTCGCGTTACCCTCGGCGGACTACAAGATGGCGATCGCTAAATGCGCGAAATCTTATATGGTGATGCTAATTTTTTTATACCCCTGATACCATCTGTTCCTATTTTCGCTTATTGTAAATCTGAAATTTTTTTTACATTTTTAATGTATGTACATTAGGGTGAGCCAAAACTAACCTATCGAATTTATGGCTTTAAAAGGTTCTATTTACTGAAAAAAAAAATCTCTGCGTTGGGAAAAATTTTTAGCTCAATTTTAAAATGTGTCGCTCGGCATTTGAAATTTCTCATTTAAATAGCATGTAAATTTTTTTTTAAATTAAAAATGGAATAACTTTTGAACGTTTTGAGCAAAAAAATTAAGTCCCACGTATTCTTATATTCTTGATGAAATTCTCTTAAAAAAAGTCTTTGGAGTCGAATTTCTAGACTCAGTAATTTGTATACTTACGGGCCATCAAATTCTGAAATAAACAGCGATTTGCAGTTTTAAGGTATTTCTCAAATTTGCACAAAACTTCTTGAATGTAATCTGAATATGTGGTCCAAATTTTAAAAGGTTTTACCTCGTAGAAGTCAAGATATTTATTGTTAAAAATAATGATTTTTCGTGGTCTTCCATAAGAGCACGTGTTCGATGATACGATGTTCAACCTTTAATATTTTGATTTCTGATTAATGTTTTTTATAATAAATATAATTTATACTTTAATATAATCTATAATTTTACATATATGAAGTGCCTTAAAACTGCTTATTGCTGTTTATTTCAGATTTTGATGGCCCGTAAGTCTAAAATTTACTGAGTCTAGAAATTCAACTCCAAAGATTTTTTTAAGAGAATTTTAACAACCATGTATTTTTAAAATTCTCTATTATTATGCAAATTACTATTATGAAAAAATTTATCAGATATAGGTTTTGTGAATAATTATTCAAGATGAAATATTTCCATGAATATTATTCCGAATTTGTTTGCGGAATAAGAAACTACAGAGACTGCTGCTCGCAACAGGTGTCAGGTGAAAATTAAGAGAGTTTGAATACCTCACTTTACGTAATAACGTATAGATATGTCAGCGCGAACGAAATCTCGGTGCTAATATTCCCTGCAGGCTACCCGAAGATAAGGATCCTCGGCGCATCGTTAAAGCGTACTCCGGGAACGTCTAGTGTGAAACAGAGCCAACGGAAGGGGAAGGATTATCGTTGCGAAAGCCTTTTCGCACCGCGGGAATCAAAGGCACGCGCTATAGTAATATTAACATATCGCGTGCTCATCTCTTCTAGATTAAAGAACAAAAAGTACTCAACTAAATGAAACGATATTTAACAAATTATTAATACTTCAGTATTAGATAATTATTAAATTAAATATTTATCAATTTTTTATTTAGATAATTTCAATATTAGGTACTGTATGTAAAATCATATTGTATATTAATTCCCTAAATTAAAGAAATTCATTTTTTTTAATCATCGAGTTGTTCTCATTAAATAAATCTCAATAAATATCTAGAATAATCTTTTAGATTATGGGAGGTTGTGTTTTTTTTTTCAAAACATTGATTATTTTGAATGCAACCTATAAATTTGCATTGAAAAAATCACCTAAATTGATATTTAAATGATTTTTTGGTTATATATATATATGGAATCACTTTGTGAACCAACTTCCAAGTCTCTCAATCCCAAGCAACTGGATAAAATGTATTTTTGAACAAATATAATTGATTGATGTAGCGCTAAAGTGGTCACGGTGATAAATCGAATTAATATTGAACAGCAATAAAAAAAAGTGTGTTCTTTTTTGTTGAAACGAACATTGAAAATGTATTCAAGGATTTATGGCGTGTCTTCCGTGGTTAATGTCGATCGTTAATGAAGTGTGCAAAGGCGTGGATGGGAAACTGACAGTCAGCACGTGTGCGTATAAACGCTTTTGAAGTAACACACACCTGACGCTAATAACAGCACCGAGCAAGGCCCTTCTCTTCCTCTCTCTTCCTTTCTCCCAGGATACACATCAGGAAAAGATGGTCTGTGATAGATCTGACGTCTCAAACGAGGCGGATTTAAAGCTACCGGTTTACGATTTATGGTATCATAACGAGATTTACGAGACGAGAAACAAAATAAATAAACATTTTTTCCTCATGCTCGCTGCGTGTGTTGTCGAAAATCTGATGGAAAACAAAAAAACAAAAAAAAAAAGAAAAATAGGGAAAAATCGAGAAGTCATCATCCGGACGCCTCTGCTAGCTCGAAGCTTAATTGCCTTCATCGGGACCTCTGATTGCTGCTTACGTTTGGAAAACGGCGAGCGTTCGAGCGTCGTTGACGAGTATCCGCAAAAAGGAAGCGGGCAAGAAAAAAAAATGGCCTCGGAGCACCTGGGAATCTCGTTGGACCGCTTAATCTGAATTCTGGAGTATATACTGGGCGTGCTCGCGATCGCGGAGAAAGAGGAAGAATATAAGAGAGGGAGAGAAAACGCGCTCGAGTTTCCTCGATTGGCATTTTTATTTCCATCGAGCGTCCATTATTCCCATGGGGACGCGCGTTGCGTTAATCTCCGAGAATCGCGATCGCCCTCCGCTCGCCATTTAATCTCTCCGGGGGGAATAAATGAGAGCAATTATTACATTATTTCTCGGAAAGTGAGGGTCCTTATACGGTCAAGTGCTTATGGCATTTTGATAGGATAACGAGATTCACCTGTTTTGGCCTCGCGCCCGAGAGGGAGAGTGTCGAGAGCGACATTTTTGCCAGCTCATCCCCTCCATTTTCGAGCTTTAATCCGCGTCACGTGATCAACGTGTGGATTATTTCCCTCCCCAAAGGCGAAACAGCTCGAATCGTGTCCTTAACACTCGTCGATTCCGCTCGCCTCGCGCGCGACCGGCACAAACTTAATTGGCGCACTCGTGCCGCAATGACGTCTCGTTCCTTCTCTTCATCTACAATCACGTAGCTATTTTAATAGCTCTCTGTGTGCACGAGGAAAAACGCGATCATGCACGAATGGATTTATTGAAAAAATGAGAAGATAGAAATCCTTCCTATTTCTGTTGGGTGTTTCATACGAAATAAAAACGTTTTCTAAGGCAGAACGTCAACCCAATGACGTATATTAAAAATAGAGAGAACGTCTTGTAAATTTTTTTCAATATACACTAATGTATTCTGAAGGCGAGAAAAAAAATGGACATGATTTACCGGCCCTTTTTTTAGCATATTTTTTTAAAAATAACATTTTAAGACTATATCGCTTATGAGCACACCTATAAATACACCTGTCAAATTGATATTGAGAATGCAAAGAAAAATTTAATTATAATAAGCACATTTTCGGGGCCTCTTGCGGGGCTAAATTTTGAATTGTTTTATTCAAAAATTTTGATTTTTAACACAGTACCTTATGGTAGAACTCGCAATAATGTAAACTGTAAAAACACTAATCGGTGATTGAGCTTCAGAAAAATTTCCATCATAAAGAAAATTTATCACAGATTCTGTTTATTTCAAGAAAACATTACTTTACGGCGATTAAAAAAAAACATAAAAAAACTATTGTTTTTGATGTTTCGGAAGCGGATGGTAGATATTACGTTGCAATGTGCAGTAACAGCTGATTGAATTTTTAAAGCATTTTAGTACATATGCATAATAAAAATATTTTCAATGTAAGTTTTTATTAATTTTATTAATAATTTAGACTTAAATTTAATCAATATAAGTTAGTTGCCAACTGGACTACTCGTATGACAGCCGAACTACCTTAACAATATTTATTTTTAACAATAATTTAGATGCTTTACAAAATTTGTTGGATGTCGATGAGCTCAAGACAGAAGGTCTTATCCCTTATACCATCTTATTACAGCGAAGGGTGCGAGAAAGGTGCAGGTGGTAGTCGTGAACAAAATAGAGCAGAAAAAAATGAGAAAAAACCGCAGAATTTTTTCTTTTACTCTTATATTTACATAAATAAATAAAAATTTATATCTCGCCATTTTGGGATGACCGGAAAATCTGACCTGACGCCATCTTCGCGTGCTTTTTTCTTCGCAAGGCGAGTCATTCTCCGTTCGGCCTCGTTAATTAATGTTCTTCTCACTCGGCTGCGCGCGGCGAAAAAATGACTCGAGCGTCGATAAATCTTGGCGAGATTCCCCGCGACCTCGACACCGGATATCGAGATGCACGCGCAAAGTTCGTTGAGCCCGAGAGTTGGACACACGAGAGAAAAAGAAGAAAAAGAAGAAGAAGTAAACTCCGCGATCGAGATGGGTCGAAAGTTTTGCGACTTGCAGATTTTCCTGCGCGGAGAGAAACGGAAAAGGGAGGAAAGAGAGGACAAGGAGAAGAGTTTACCGCACGACGACACGCAAAATATGCGTCCGGGAGGAACGTGGAAGGAAATGACGCGGTATATCGGGGTCACGGAGTGACCGCGAGGAACTTGACGAAGATAACGTTGATTAATGCACGCCCCGCAGCTGATCCCTAGCGGTCCGAAATGACGTTCCCGATTACTCTCCCAAGAATGGAGTCCATTGTCCGAGCCGAGTCATAAACGACCAAATTGTCAATCTCTCTAGGGATGCGATATACAGTCGTAAGCTTAAAATCTCAATATACGCGAGCTCTCTCTTTTTGTCTAATAATTATCATTAAGGTAGTTCTATAGTTTTATCGATTATGAATTTATTTATGAATTTATGAATTTTATGATTTATGAATTTATTGAAAATTGGTACAGCCATTCTTTGATACATTACGCATATCCGTACCAAATTTTAAGAGGTTTCACCACGTTGAAATTAAGATATTTACTTTTTTTACTTACTTTCAATGTATAATATCTCGATCTCTAAATGGTGAAGCTTTGTCAAATTTTACACATGTTTTTATATGACATTAAAGAAGACCTGTGCAAATTTTTAAGAAAATCTGTCTCAACATGGTTTTGCGGTTGTACTACCTTAAACATTGTGATTTTCAATATGAACTTTTAGATGGCAATAAAGCTTTCTAATATTTAGCACCAATCTTTATACGACATGAAATAAGGTTCATCTAGTTTTTTAAATAAAAAGCTATAAAAAATGTCAACTGATGATTTTACCTCTGGTTTACACGGGAAGGAAACTTTTGAACGAACTGTCGCGGTATATAAAAAAATCTTTAAAAAACTGATGCAACGCTGCATTCGTGAAGATAGAAACATCGTTTCGTTTGTGCATCGAGTTGTAAATGGTACGCGATGCGAAGTTTTCCCTTCCAATTCGCACGTTCGGACGCCGAGTTAAAATCATGGGAAAATACACGAAGCAGCAGAATCAATAATTTATCGAGCATGCGAATCGGCTTATGTGAAATTTTAGGTATGTCTACGTACTTTAATAGATCGATAGTGACTCTGGCGATGCCGTCAATTGGCAATCGATACCGACAATTAGCGCGAGTTGATTACCCAGATAAGGGTCTCTCGTGTCGGGAGGCATTAATAATTGCTCGTGATGGCGAGCCACGAGTGAGAGGTGCGTTTATAACGCCCTCGCCGCTTCATAAGGAGCTCTTGATATAATACGCGGGATCATAAGAGAAAAATGATCGTAAAGAGATTGGATACGCGTCAATCATAACGAAACGCAGTAATGATGTTCGAAAGTCCCTGTACTGGGTGTCCCGATTAGGCATTATTGGTAAAACAAAAACGGAATCACGACTAAATTCTGAGACGAAAAGTCTTTGGGCATTTTTCAATCAGAGAAAATCCTGATGAGTTATGAAGGGACGCAATCTAGCCAATCAACAAGCTCCACGTGACGCGGTCACGTGATTCGTACGAATGCCATTGGTTCGGTATTGACTGTCGATAACTCGTGACCGTTGCATCGGATCGAAAAATACCCGAAGACTTTTCATCTCGAAATTTCGTCGAGAATCCGATACTGCTGGTTTAATCATCAAAAATTGAGACACCTTGTAGAAACTCATAAAGTTAAAACATTTTCTGTGAATCGCTTGTGCCCATAATTGCCCAGTAGCGCTTCGAAGATAGAAATAAAGATATTATTTCTTCATGACGAACGCACTGAAAAACACTCGATGTCTCAATTGATTAGTTTCTTTTTTTCAATATGCTTGATCGTTTAACCGTAGAGACGAGAAATCGAGGCGTTGTTTCGATGTTGCAATCACTTTGAATCCAAGAATCCGGCGCTGTAAACTCGAGCTGGGTCTCATCGTTTCCGTAATTCGATATCGAGCCACGAGAAATGGGCGGATTCGCAAACGAAGAGTTACCACGCGGTTAACAAATCTCGTACGTTCTACGTTATATAATAATAACAATAACGACAAAATGTTCCTGCCCTCTAGTGATCTTTCACTGGCACCAATGTAATCCGACGTTACGAGAGCTCGCGATTATCAAAGATTGTACATCGCGAGATCAACTCGCAGAAGGCGCAGATAACCGCAGAGCTAGTTTGTACATGCTGTCTGAAAAGAGAGAGAGGGGGGGGAGGGGAGAGAGTGAAGCGCGAAAGGAGGCTACGAAGCGTTTCTTGTTGCATCTCGCGCGAAATATCCAGTCATATTAGACCGCACGAAAAAAAATTGACCGATGAGAAAAGAGAGTGCATTTATTTGCCCGTTCCGCAGAGCAAGACCGTTAACTTGGTATCGCATTGTTTATCATCATTCCTTGACTAACCAACGCCTCTGCGGGCAATCCGAATTCGAGGGTAACACATGGTAAGAGTGAACAAAACCACTTCTACTCGTAACAATTTTATTGCCTTCTGCGAAAGCTGAAAAAATATATTAATTGATAATAGTAACTCTTGAAAAATCTGGTTAAAAGGATCGTCGTTGAACGACAAAAAGTATGAACAAGTTTTTCTGTGGGGCTTCGTCGTGCAATATATCACGCATCAGCGAGCTTGGAAGCGTGAGCGTTCCTCGAGAGTGTACTAATCCGCAGTGTGGCAGCATCGTTGATCGGCGCCTGCGTGCTGGACTCCTGGTCGGAATTTGGAGGCGTCAGCGGGTTCGTCCGTCCGCCGACGGATGGCGCCTCGATCGGCGAGATGGCGTGACACTCGCCGGGCGTCGGTTCGCTCTTGGCTCGAACATCGTCGGGCCTCCTGGCTTCGATTCCCGCAGCGGAACAACATTTCTTGTAGTGCGTCCTCATGTTGCTACTCTGGGAGAATCTCAGCGAGCAATTGGGACAGGAATAAGGCTTCGTTCCCGTGTGATAATTTAAGTGGGTCTTCAGGTGATGCTTTTTCGTAAATGCCTTCGAACACAAGGTGCACTGGTACGGCTTCAAACCGGAATGCAATCGTGTATGCAGGGTCATGTTCGAACGGTCTGCAAAAGCCTTGTGGCAGATTTGACACTGGTACGGACGCTCGCCCGAGTGCGTCCGGAGGTGCTGTTTCAAAAGCATTTTACGGGAAAATGCTTTTCCGCACTGCTCACACTGGTGCGGTTTTATCCCAGTGTGAATGCGAACGTGCATGTTGTACGCGACTCGCTGGTTGAAACTTTTTCCGCAATCGGCACACGCGTATTCCTTACGGTTCCGATGGATCTTCATGTGGGAACTCAGGTAACCTCGGTCGTTGAAGTACTTGCCGCACTCAGGACAAGTCGCCGCGAACTCTCGCGTACCCTCGTGGACGCTTCGATGGTATTTGTAGTTTCTAAGCTGCGAAAACTCCTTGCCGCAGTCGTTGCACCGAAATGGCTTCTCGCCCGAATGCGTCCGACCGTGAACCTGCGAATTATGACAAAATTCTAGGGTCAGGTTTTGTCCTGTGCATTATCCCTTTCAAAAGTTATCGGCAGAATTTTAAGGGGTTTCGGTACCGTTGGCGAAAATAAATGAAGTTTTACATGTTAAAAGTATAGGGAATCGAAATTTATTAAGAGCACGATGAAAATTTGAAAGAACGTTCTTTGCCATTAAACAAATTTATATAAATTTAGAAAAAAATAATAATTAGACAAAAATTCTATAAAAATTCGTGTTTACGTATTTCATATGAAAGAATATCCTCTCCAAATTTGAACCAATTTTTATTATTTCGTTATGTGTATCGAAACCCCTTAAAGATGTCTTTCAAGTCAAGTTGAATTTACAATTTTTTACAATTTTTTTTTGAACATGCTTTTTTACTATAATTAAAGAATACTAAAATAAAGGGTCAAATTTTTAAGAATGAAGAATTGTCATGGTGATCCAAAAAGTATATTTAGTAACATTAAAACTTTTATTAAAGTTGTTTTGATAAAGGTTTGGAAACTTGTCAATGCTTGGGGTATTACTATATAGAGCTCTGGGTAACGTTTTATCGTCATTTATCGTTAATAATTCATAAAAAAGGCCCGTAACCTCAAGTTTTTCTTTGTCCTATAGGTTTAAAAATATTTAATTAATATAACAAATAGTTTTTATAAAGAGTCACTCATTCGCAAAACAATTGCTTTTTGAAAATAAAGGTAGGGAATTGTGTTCTCGTATCTACTCAATGTTAAAAATCGAATTTTCAATCTCAACAATCTTCGTTAAAAAGTCGGGAAGGGCATATTTTTTGTAGCTTGGAACTTTTCCTATCGTTAGATCCTAAAAACACGCATTTCTATCATGATTGACTTTTTTTATAGACATCCTTAAGCTATATATTTCAGCGTTCAATTCTTCTATAATAAATTTCAAATAAATGTATTTTATTAAAATTGTCTAAATAATTGAACAATGCCTTTATATGTAAAAAAATAGCTACATAAATTTTCAAGTTCAGGAATGACCACATTGATTCATCCAAAAAAAATGCGACTTTTTCAGCCTCTTCCCCGCGAAACCTCGTAGCATGTCTATTACGAATTTCGAGTCACGTTTCTCCCGTTTCACGTTGTATATATTACGATATTTCAATCTCTTCACCTTTTTTTCAAATTTCCTCTACGCCCAGTTTTTAAAGACACTACATATTCTACGCCGATCGCGTGAAATTCTCTTTTCGGGTTCCTATAATATCCGAACTCCGGACAGGAATACAAATCGTTTCGGCGTACACTTTTGGAAAAAGAATACAGTACTATGATAAATGAACTATTTTTGAAGTATTAGCAGAAAATGATTTACATTAAATAAACTTTATTTACGTATATTGAGAAAAAAAATTTGTTTCAATCGTCAAATACAGGTTGGTTCATTGTAATTCTATAATTTTTATTCAAATAATCGTAATAATTGTATAATAATCGTAATTCGATCGTAATTTTAATCGAAAAAGGAACATCTCTTTAGTTTGTCGAAATAAATTATTAAAATGACTTAATTATGATCAACTATAAATATATTCGTTCATTCGAAAAACAATTTTTTTTAGAGTATTAAAAAGTAAGGAGCAGGAATTATAATATTAGTAGAATAATAACAATAATCATAATCCTATCCTATATTTAAAAAAACATGAAGCTTCTAATCAATTCATCGGAATAGAGCGTATTTTGCGGAGTGCATTAACTTTTGGCTAAATATACTCATTAAAAAAAATTCAACGTGCGCTGCTTTGGAAATAATGACCTTGATGTTTAAATCATTAATTTCGTCTTGCAAAAATTTTCAGGAATTATTTATTATGAAGTCGATATCGTCGAGGACACGAAAAGAAATCGCCATACTTGAAATTTTAAGATTTTCCTATTTTCGATTCTCGAAAAATTACCATTCTGTCTCTTTAAAGCTTGTGTAAACGACATAGGAAATTTTCTGAAAAATCTTGGAAAAATTGGTCTAAAGCGTTAGAATTTTTACCGTGCAACACGGTAAAATTTCCTTTACTTGTCGTTCGCACACGCTTTATAGAGACAGCATGGTAATTTTTCTCTCCGTGTAGTAATTCGACAAGTTCAATCGACTGTCAGTTCCAGTATATAATTTCCAATCATCCGAAAAGTGAATAGTTCAGTGTTTCAAATTTATAATATCGTTTCCAAAATACTTTTTAAAAAATAATGTCGGTGCGGGTATATCCTATATAAAAAAAGAAATAAAACCTCTAATCAATGAATCGAAAAACAGCGTATTATGCGAGTTTATAAGAAATACGCACCTATAGAAGAATCGCAAAATATCAATTCCAACATGTCGAAAAGGAAAAATCGTCCGCGTTGTTCCTCGTACGAATAAACATTAATAATATATTACCAAAATGTAAATAATAATAAATGAAAGAAACCTTGAGCGAAGCTCTGGTAACGAAAGTTTTTCCGCACTGTTCGCATCTGTGATCCTCGTTGCCGTTGTTTTCCTCAACGATGATTTTTTCCTCGATAACTCGGCCAGTTTCGACCTCGGGGAGATTTCCTGAGAGGGAATGCTCAATCCCAGGCTCGTTGTTGTTATCGTCACTCTGGAAGGACCGATCGGAAGCAGGAAATATGTTTTTGGACGCGAAACGGGGGGATTCGTCCAGTTTGGACGCGACATCGGTAACGGGGACATTCGCGTCGGGAATAAACGGTTCTCCGGTGACGGGCTCGTCGCTCGTCTTGCAAGCCGAATCGCAGAGTCGGCTTATCGGATGGGAAAGTTCGATCCGGCGGCCGTTCGACCCGGGATCGCATGTCGGGTGATCGTTCATTACGCGCTTGTTATTATCGGGCGAGATCGCGTGTCGCTGGATCGTCGATTTTTCGCGATTCACGATCGCGCTCGGAGTATCCTCGAGCACCGAGCGCGACGGACGTTCCTCGTCGTACGACGGATCGCCCGGATTCGGGCCTTCGATCGTCGAAATGACCGTCGGGAAATAATTTTTATCCTCGTAAATCAACGGATTCGGAATTCCGGCCGGATAGATCGTTCTGTCGTCGATTCTCGAAATTTCTTGCCGCGATCTAGGAACTTGAAAGCCGTAAGTGTTTTCCAGCGGCGAAAAATTCTTCGCCTGATTCTCAGCGTGGACGAACGACGAGTAAGAATTTTCCAACTCCGCTCGCGATCGGATCTCGTTTTCTTCCTGAAATCAAAAATAAAAATACTCATTCGAAATAAAAACGTATCTTGCGCGAAGACTCGCGGTTTTCGTTTTTTGTCTTCGGTCGGAATAATAATGATCGTTTCTCGAAAAGTTGGTTGCAAAATCGCCGAGTTAAAAGAATAAGGAAAGGGATCGAAACTTTCGCGAAGAGGCTAAATCGTGTTTCGGTATTCAGAACGAAAGACAGCCGTCTAATTTAGAAGTAACGGTAACTATTGAACAATCATATAGTTTCTTCGCTATATATTCCACGGAACGTAAAATTATTCCACCGGCTGACTTTGACGAGACCTATAAATGAGAATTTCAAATTTTCCACCTCCATCCTTGCAGGCTTGCGCGCGTACATTTTTTTACGTATACTTTTTATCTTATTTTTTTCTGACTCGCAGAGGAGGAAGAGAAATAACTGCTCGTTTCTTGTACAAATTATTCATAAGACTGAAATTGGAGGGATTGAAAGAAGTTGAAAAAAAAACGAAGAAGAGAAAAAATGTACGTCCGAACGCTCCACCATCGGCAGCAGGTGATAGTTTATAGGACGCTCCCGTCAGAGGGCGCTCCGGCGAGCGTGACGCGAGGGACGCTTAAAATGTCACGGCAGCCTTTACGATGAGTCTCAACCGCAAATTTCGAGCAGTAAATTTTCCCAATATCTCGAATTTCCTGCAATCATTCATATATAAGAATCCCAGTTATATAATTCACTCGATAATTTATATGTATGCCATAAACATTATCTTTGCTTTCACGTTGGCGAAATGGTAACCGGGACAGTGCCATCTGATGGAGCTTCGCTGAAGCGTAATTCAAACTCGTAAAGAACAAAATTCAAAATTTATGGCGTTATATTTATATTAAACGTTTTGATATTTATTTCTTATTCGTTATAATTGCGGATGGTTGATCGTGAATTCGTGAAAATTGACTGTAGACTTTGCGTCGTTTTACCGAAACAAAATGGCGGACAACTTTTTGACCGTACAACGAATTCTCGCTCGTGAATCAAGAACATTTTTCGAGAAGGAAAAGTCGGTTGAAATGGCATCAAAGAACCTTTCTCCGTGCTGAATATTTATCGCGTTATTTATTTATTGGTTACGGAATAAATCGACCGCGAATTCTTGAGGCGAAGAAGTTTGAAAAAATGGCGTCAGATTTCCCATCAAACCGGGGCTACGATGAAATACAGCGAGGTAACGGGCCCGCGATGATATAGTCCGCCATTGGTGAAGTCTCGAACGCACTTTTGAGAAAAAAAAACCAGAGAAAAATGTATTTTTGAGGTTAAGAGCTCAAACGCGAAGCGGAAGAACGCCAGCGAAGATTGCGCTGGAGGGTAAATCCTCGCCGTAGTTTCGTAAACAAAAAAAAAATTATCGTATCGTAAATCAAATTGTAAAAAATCGTGGAACGATTATATACACGGCCGATGAGCTTAACGCATTTTTAAATCATATCGGATAAAAAATAATCTAAATAATGGATAAACACAATTACTTTCACAAAAAAAATTGATATTTCGTAAATTCGACACGCTCGTATATCGTATTTAACATTTGGAATAGAATTGCAAGGTTGCACTGTATCGGGATTGATTGTTTTTCATCCGGTCTCGATTTATCTTTAATGAAGAGGCTCGCGGAGATCGGCAATTAAACGGAGAAGCCTAGAATATCGTACGGGTATATGGGCGAGTAAGGATAATTTGAGATTTGTTCTGTGGAAAGGATTCGCGCGGTAATTGATGTCGGTCGCCCCGAGGAAAATATATATATGTGTATATATATACACATCGGATCGGTATTATATACACACATTGTGTCTGGATTTTGCCTCGACGCTCTTCACCAAAGGCAGGTGGAATCGTCTCGTCTGAACGGTTTTACGTCCTTCTACGAAATGAAATACCGCTTTTCTCGCAATATCGCTTTACTATGGCGTCCACAGACACTCTGCACTCGTAACAACGGTTACGCTCTTCTATACAGATACCGAGAGCCTTATGACTCCTCCGAGGTTTGTTGCCTCGCCACCGTTACCGGATCCCTACTTTATTCGTTTTTTTTTCCTCCACCTTTTCCTTCATCCTTTCCCGTACCATTTCCATTTGCTCCATTCTTTTTTTACTCCTCGCCTATTCATCTTCTTCACTCTGGTATTATTTCTCTACTTTTTGCCTTTCTTCCGCTTACTTTTTTCGTGTTACCTCGTCTTCGTTCTACTTCTTGTTGTTTCTTTTTTATTTTTCTATCCAATTCTTCATCGTTTATTCTTCTTTTACATCTTTCTTCGTTTTTTTTACTCGTACACTGAGAAAAAATGGTGATTGAATCTACTGAAAATTTGTTGATTCAATAAATATTGGTTGAATCAATTGAAATTTTGTTAATTCGACAAAATTTTAGTAGATTCAATCAACATTTTCTCTCGGTGTACTATTTTCAATATTGCTATCATTTTCTTACTTTTCATCTATTCATGTTCTTTATTCCGATATTACTTCCCTTTTTTTTCGAATTTCGAATGTTTGAAATTTGAATGAATATTTAGTTCATTTTTTTATATCTGGTATAAATTTATTACTGTATATACGGGGTATATGTTCGATTAAGATTTAATTCGTCTTTCACTGTAATTACGATTTAATATTGTATTTGTACATAATTCTTGCCTTTGCGTTGATCAAAGTAAATATTTTTCATTTTCTTTCCTGTCTTTTATTTTTTTCTTTGTCCGCGCGAATCATCAAACGTATAACATTTTATGTACGTTCGCCACGGCGCGAAACCGCGGATATCGTCGCCCGAAGCCCATAATTGTACGATTCTTAATGAAAGCAATCTCGGCGGCTTTCTCTCTCTCTCTCTCTTTTCCTCTCTCGCATTTTTATCGCAATTACAATACCGGCGCTACAAAGCCTGACATTACATTTAATGTATCTGCAACGTTGCAACGAACTTGTATATAGTTTCTTATTCCTCGCTCACTTGTATATCCCCTTTGCCTCTTATTCATTTCCTTCTTCTATTCATTCAATCATTCACTTTTTACCTTTTCTTTTGTTTCCAATTGCCATTTCGTTTCGTGAATTTTCACTCGTAAACGACGAATTCGTTATTTCGTCTTTATTCGCGGTTCGTCATAAATTTCATTAGATCTCCGTTCCGCGAACAATATAGAAAATGAAGGATAATCGACCTAAGGTTTCTCAACGCTCACTTATCCTAGTCAACGAACGATTTATTTATATTTTTTTTCTATTTTATCCTTTAACCGAGGCTTTTAAAGGGAATATTTATCAGGAAGGAGAGAAAAATAAACAGTTGTCCCGACCTTGCAAAGGATGCCCAGACGTCTGGGATAACACGAAAATGTGGAAATAACGGGCCGAGGGCTGTTTGCGCTGCACCGAGAGGTCTCCGCTAACGGAGGGTCATCGGCACTGATTTTTTTCCCTATACGTGTTCGCACCGAGATTAATTATCCATAGCTGTATTTTTAATTTTTTTATTTATTTATCTTACTATCTTACTAATATATAAATGTGAATGTTTGTATGTTTGTTATTCAATCACGCAAAAACAGCTGCACGAATTTGAATGAAATTTGTCATAGAGACAGTTTACAACGTGGATTTGAACATAGGCTACCTTATTTTAACTCATCGTAACCAGATGGCACTTCAAAGTATGAAATTCTATAAAAATTGACCTATTTGCATGAAAATTTTGGTTCAAATTCGTATTTAAACTCATAGAAAATTTCCGGGCTATTCATTTTGTTGTGACTTACCACCACAGAGCGATTACATATATCAACTTTTATATCCTTCAAAGGATGACTTAAAAAATTTTAGTAGTACGTAATTTAAAAAAATATTTTAGCGATATATGCACTTTTTAGTAATTCGCCAATAGATGATATTTTTTTTACAAAACTGCTTTTTTTAAATAAATGATTTTTTTGTTGTATTATGTTCCAAAATGGTAAATAAAAAAAAGTTAAGATAATATTCAATTCATAATGGTAAATTTCACGATTACCGCGAGGGCGCGAAGCGAGTCACTATAACCTGCTAGTTTCTAATATTGATTATTCAATCATTGAAACATATCCAACTTTAATTTTGTATAAACAAATACTTTATTAATCATTTTTTTTTAATTTTACCAATATTGGTTGTTTCATTATTTTAGGAAAAATTCTCAAAGATACGAGTTGATTAAAAAAATTTTCCATAACAGATTGTACTTCATTGTATATGGTTGAAAATATACATTTACGTTCGTTTACGTAAATTTAGTTCATTTTTATTTTTTTTTTAAGTATAATTTATCTGACATAGTTTTTATTTATAAATGATTTTTAAACTTCATTTGTTAGCAAAATTGTACCGTTTTGTTAAACACGGAACGGCCCATACCCGGATAAAACATTCCCAAGGAATTTGCATGTCACTTGACACCTATGACCTCGTAATTCGTATTCGATTTAGAGAAGGTGTGAACGAGAGAAAAAATAATGCAATGGAAATAGACTCCCTTGCAAACGCATTGTACATTTTCTTTTTCTAAGCCAACGTGTGCATATATTTATTTTTTACTTTCTAACGTTAGAATTTTAAAAAAAATTTTGCTTCCTCCATTATTTTCACACCATCTACTTCTTTTTTTATTTAATACTTCATAATTATTGTCTCAATTTATTTTTACACTCTCCTCTTAAATTCACACTCTTATAATTTTCACTTTTCCATCCTGTAATTATTATTATTCTAACGAAATGGTAAATTATTATAATTACAAAAATTGTATACTCGGAAGAAAAAACGTAATATCATAGTTCGCATTTATGATTAATGTCGCTATTTACGATGTGATCGCTATTATCGTTTTAGAGATAAAAGAGTGTGCTTTGTCGAATCTCTAAAAAAATGTTCGAGTGTCACTTTAACTAATTGTCTCGGTTTTTTTTTTCGTTTTTTTTTTTGTGGCGTTTACGCTGGCTCATCGTTCAAGCTGGAGGATCGGAAAGATCCACTCGAGGCTATATGTACCCGAGAATAATACGTGCTGTCTCACTCTCTTTCTCCAGCTCTCCTCGATGCAAGCAAAAAATGTTCGCGGACTCGAGAATACCGGCACGACGCGTGCCCGAGCGAAGTGCGTCCCATCGATTGGTCATCCTGACTCTCGAATTTACAACGAGAGCTTCAACGCTCGAAGAACGCATCGACAAATAGTCGTTAAATTTCTCAAATATTTTAAACGCGTTCATGAGAAATTCTTCTTTGTTTTCATTCTCCTTCGTTTCTCTTCTCTCTTCGATCCTTTAACAATTTCTATTGAACAATTTTTGTTATTGCGGTTAAATAAATATGCAAAAAACGTATATATATTCGAATAATATTGAGGTTTAAACGATCAAAATTAAAATGAAAGCGAATGAATGCGTAAATGAAAAATGTGTATAGTTAAAAAAAAATATGGAGAAATAAAGTTAAGCTATAGTGCAAGGTAATAAAAAATAAAGAGCAATGTTATGGAATATTTAATTTTTTTTCGTTTTATGTCAGGAATGTTGAATTTCAATAAGGAATTCTATAATTTTACTGTTTTATATGAGTATTTTTTATGCTGTTGTTTTTTTTATTTATGAGAGAAGAGATAATGAGAAATAATCCAACGAAAATAAATTATCGCGATGAGTTGGATGATATATAAATAGAATATTTTTCAAAATAAAACGGCACATTCTGCGTCCTTCGAAAGCGATTCAAAACAATTCATAATTCAATAATTGAAGCACGTGTATTCAACGATCTCCTTCGCCTTTGGGTAAAGACGTCATTTCTCGCTGTGTTAAATACTGTACGTGACGCACGTCCCTCTCCTCTCTCTCTTTTTTTCTGTTCACGAATTTCGAAAACTACATCGAGCTAAACGCTTAAAAGGTGTACAGCAGAAAAGCGAATTATTGAAAATACATTTTTTTTCGTCGTATCAAAATGAAATTTGACTTGTTTATGCTTTTCTTTCTGCCTATACGAGTTTTTAAAATAGAATGTAGGTAGAACTTGAGAATGAATTGGAATGATTTGGAAAATGATGACAGGTAACTACATTTTTTATATACTGTTGTTTTGAACTACACTAAAAAATTTTTGTCGCGAATTTGAAAAAAAAATTTATTCATGATTTCATAGGTGAAATAAATTTTGTTAATTTTTATGCATTTGATACTCATTAATAAGTTATAACTTAAAATACAATAAGTTACAATAAATTACGCGTTGTTGCTCGTGCTTTCAAATTTTTTATTCCAAAAATTTTGCGAATTTTTGAAGGGGTACCGTTTTTGATTTTTTCAAAAATCTTCAAGACACGTGATCACTTTTAAGATAATTAATATATTAACTTGGCTAATCTCTACTTTTAAAAAATCACGTGCTGCTTTGGAAATAATAACCTTGCTGTTGTAAAATCATTTATTTCGACTTGCAAAAATTTTCAAGAATTACCCATTATAAAATTGATTTTGTCAAGGACACGACGAGATATCGCCATTTGAAATTTTAAGATTTTCCTATTTTTGATTCTCGAAAAATCAGGCTGGAGATCCTCGAACAAGCTAAATTTTCTCAGCTCATGTTAAAAACAACTTGCAAGACAATTTTCTATTATTTATATCGAATATACCTGGACTGATATACCTGAATAGTTGGAGGATCGTAAACATAAAAAAAAAATCCCTCGGTCATTAGTGTTTCCATGGTGATCGGTCGAGGTCGAGTGGAAAAACCGATTAAGGCCTTAATTGTTCTGTTTTATGACAAAATTTGGAATCAGTTGGCCGGTATAAAGTGTCGGGATAAGAAGTGTCGGGTCTCGCCGGGTAGTTCGTTACCGAAAAACATTTTGTAGAAATTCTAAAAGTTCAATCGAGTATCAGTTCCACTATAATTTCCAATCATCCGAAAAGTGAATAGTTTAGTGTTTCAAATTTATAATATCGTTTCCAAAATACTTTTTAAAAAACAATCTCTGTGCGGGTGTATTCTATATAAAAAGTTCAATCGAGTGAGTGTCAGCTTGAACTAAGTGTCAGTTATGCAAAGTTATGTGAACTATAAATCTAGAAAAGCAGCAAAATATAAATGCAAACATATTTAAAAAAACAAAAACAGCCGCGTTGTTGCTCGTAAAAGAAAAGATAGTGCGTTTTACAGAAAACAAATATGTTCGGTAATAAAAATAGAGAGAGAGAGAAGAATGAGATAAACTACGAGAGGGAATTAGATGAACAAAAAAATTAAAGATGAGATAAAAGAGGGAGAATAATATAAAATAAATAAACGAAGATTCACCGGATTTCGATGGAGGAAGTTGTTTCTCGTTTTGGGTGAATGGTGCGCGGGCCTCGCGAGTTGGCACCAAGGTGAAGCCGGTACCCGATTGGCCACGTGTCTTATTCTCGGCGTTCGCCACCTACAGCAACTTTCGCCGCATAAATCACCTGCCGGGCAGGTCGCCGGATTCGCGATCGTTATTTCCGAGCCGGCAATATTCGGATCGTTGGCGATCGACGGCCTATCGGGAGCCATCAACGTCGCTTTCCCGTTTTCTCGTCGAAACTCCGGACAACCTGTTAAATCATCCCCGATAAGATCAGCCTCGTCTCCGGGCGACGAGCCGAGCGATCTCGACAAATAATTATTGCCCGGCGAATAATCGTCGTCGCGTCTCGGATTCGCCTCGAAATCGGCAGCACTACCGAGAATTCGCCGAGCCTGAAAATTACAGGCCGTCGTCTCGTTTTTCCCAAACTCCCGGCAATCCGTCAAATTCCCCCCGCTACCCCATAAATCCAAGTTTCTCCTCTCGTAATAATAATCGTCCGTAATCCCGTTTTCCCCGCCGCGACTCTCGTTAAAGATTTTACTTCCGCTTGCGTGACGCGAGCTTTCCCGACTTCCGGGCACGCTTCGCGACTCCTCGTCCCAAACCGGGACGTTTTTTAGCCAGGACGAGGAACTTTTTGAGCCCCAGAAATGGCACGACGGCGGATATTGCTCGCAGCTCAGATAACGTCTCGGATCGTTGATTTTTTCCATCTCCGGCTCGAACTCTGCCTTCAGCCTCTCGTCGTTTCTCAAAATTCGGCTATTTCCGGGATCGGGACACGCCGGTGCGACCAACGACGCCGGAAGAGCGACTTGCAACGTCTCCGCCGCTCTCGTGAACGCCTCGAGACGCGTCCTCGGTATCGCGGCACTTCCGGTATACACCAAACTCAAAATCGCCGAGAGCTCCGGGCCCTCGACTTCTGCCAGAATTATCGTAATCGGCTCGTCGTAGCCCGCCGCTCTGCCATGGCCCAGCAAAACGTCCTGTCGACAAAAAATTCAACATTTTTGGTTTTATTCCAATATTTTATGCATTTTATATTTCTTTTATTGTTATTTTAGTCGATATTCTTTTGGATTTTTACAGTTTTTCATACATTTTAAACTTTTAAAAATTAATTTATACTATATATTTATAATATTACGATGGGTCGGAAGAAAATCCGAAAGTTATACAAGTTCACAATCATTGATGTACATATTCTGCCAAAAAAGATTTGATACGAAAATTCATTTATTATTTATATTTTGAGATTACTGGTGTTTGATCAGTTTTCTGCATGAGCTCTAATTTGACGATGATTACATCGAGTTTAAATTTTTAGCAGAAAGCAATCCTATCTATATTAAAAAAGACATGAGGCCTCTAATCGATTCATCGGAATAGAGCCTGTATTATGCGGAGCGCATTGACTTTTGGCTAATCTCTACTCATT
>JAPYYW010001726.1:0-42320 GCA_030522545.1 Cremastinae sp. A BG-2022a | reverse complement strand
TATTGATCGAAATTTTTTCCAAGATATTTGATTCAAAATTAGTATTAACGTTCTTTGGTGTAATATTAGAAGGTATGCCAAATTTAAAGATACTTCACTTTCTAGAAATCGAAATATTTATCGTCAAAAATCACGACTTTTAACATAGGGCTTATGAGAGATAGCGAAAAATTTTCATTTTTAAGAATTAATATCTCAATTTCTAGCAAGCGAATGATATTAAAATTTGGACACAATACAAGTAACATATTAATCTCAACATATACCAAATTTCATCACAAAATCTTGGATAGCCAGAAATCATCGGACCACCACCTTAAGCGCGTAAGAATATACCATCTTTAATAGAGAGCGCTAGGGCTTGGTCAAATGATTCGTGATTATCACGTGACAATATTAAGAGCGGTATGTTCGACGAAAATTTACACACTCTCGTTATAGATCTCGATCGAGCTACACGAGACGTCTATAAAGATTATAATTATAATACACTTAAAGATCGTTAGTAAAGTCAATTATATATCGTCAGAATTATTGTCAAACCTATTGTAGAAAATATTGTGGAAAAATCCATTGTCAAATTTATACTGTGAAACCTATGGAAAGGACGCTAAGAACGAGGAGAATAAAACATCTTCGCAAGTAAGTCGAGAGATTCATTTTATGTACTCATCTCGAGCCATGCCTTTCACGGTTTCCTTTGGGTCCTCAGTTTGAACCCACCCTCTTATGCTCCAGAAAGCAAATTAGTCAAATTTACCGAAATAAAAAAATATATTGTCAGTTCTTATACTGACTGGCGCCCGACAATATTAATAATATTTATAAAATTCAGAGTCCTGGCAGCCGTAAACCCAGGCTGCGCCAGCTAAGGGAAAATTTTCCGTCTCAATAAATACTTTATCGAAGATAAAAAAATAGTTATTTTTAACCACTGTTGCATCTGAGTTGCAATAATCACTTTTTTGTGGGACATCGTTCTATATATAGGTAGAAAAATACAACCATACGGTAAGTAATCTCTGTTATAATTGCATTAATTCTGTCTTTCGTATCTTTTTAATTTCTGCAAATTGAAAACTCGATATTGACTGCGGGGAGAAAAAAATGAAAGGACCGGTGGCGTTTCCTGTTTAAGACGATAATCGGGAGCACGTATTTTTCAAATATGATGCAAATATGAGGATGCAAGAGAAACGCGAGCAGGCTGCGAGATGCCGTAAAAATTGGTTTGTAAGGTGTATATATATTTTCCTTCCATTTGGTTTTTTTTTCGTGCCGTTCATACGGCAGCTTTGGCACTGAGGCTCCGGAGAAAGAGAGGATCTCCGGGGTGTACGCGGCGTTTGTGCCAGAGGGCTTTTTTCCGTACACAGTACCGGAAAGCTCGCTCTGTATCTCGATACACAGTTTTATCCGTTCTCGACTTGCGTCATTGGTATTCCGCGAGCGTAAAAGATGGTTTTTCGGTCGGGTAGAGAGAGAGCTCTGTGTGTTGGGTGTGTCGGGGCTCCGGATAATATCCAAAGGAGAAAACGCTTCGTTGGATAAGCGGTTCGTCGTTCCTCGCGATGTCTCGGCGATGCCGCGATCGTGCTGCTGGCGGTTGAGTCCAGTCAGCCAGCTAGAAAAAGCACCTGCACGCTGCCAATCCTCCTCCGGCCTATCTGCGCCCTCGCACACGTTCCTCCCCGTACACCGAGTACACCGATAAGATCCCTATTTGTCGTTGCTCTTATCTCGATGGACCAGAGCTCGCCGGAAAATCGATGCTAAAATAAAGCGATAAATATTCGCGACTGCGGAAAAAGTTCGTGGGTATGACGTCACGCGTTTTTCCCGATGCATCACGAGAATCAAAAGATCAGGAATTATCGGTTCCCGTGCACGGCGATATACACGCGCGTTGCGATTTTGAAAAATATGAGAGGATAAAAAAGTTTCATCTCCTCTCTTTATATACAGGATTTATTGTGGCAAGTTTTTGTTTTCGTGTGATTTCGTTGGAAAAATAGAAGGCCTTTATAGGGAAATACATGCTTTTTTTTGCTCTTGAAAGGAAAGTTTTGTTTCTGGTATACGCAGGGGTATAACGGCGGAGCATCGGGAGTTAAAAGACACACGAGGTATACGCAGCCTCGCTTTCACGTAAGAGCTCGTTGCCTCACAATTAAGCTGCTTCAATATTAATATTATTAAAACTTTAATGTTCCACAATACAGCCTTATATTCTTGGGTACACAAAAGGTTCCAAAACGGAG
The DNA here is from genome assembly GCA_030522545.1 of Cremastinae sp. A BG-2022a. Classification (NCBI taxonomy): domain Eukaryota; kingdom Metazoa; phylum Arthropoda; class Insecta; order Hymenoptera; family Ichneumonidae; species Cremastinae sp. A BG-2022a. The sequence goes on along the minus strand of JAPYYW010001726.1, from coordinate 40,059 downwards.
GGGAAAGACTCCGGGTACTTTGCAGCAGACACGCTTTCACTCTCTCCCCTTCTCTCTTTCTCTTTCGTAGCTGATATACAACGCCATGAAACAAGTTCTCATCTCAAAGCTGCCGAACCGAGTTCCTTTCCCCGCGTTTTAGTTATTTTGTACAAAGCTCTTGTCCAAGACTTATCATCGTCCTCCATCGCGGCTCTTCCTTCAACGAACAACCAAAGCTTATTGCAGATGTTGGAAGTAAACAGAGTGCGGATTTCTTACAAAAACTTCTCCGCTGTTAAATATTTACCAGGCTTCGTGTAAGAACACAATGATGCCGGATTCTGCTGAAAAATAATATATCGAGAATCCTCAAATCGATTTATTCTTTTCTCTATATGTACTCTGAGACAATTTTTGAGTAATCGATCTGCGAAATATGCAAATTATTGTGCAATGTTTTACAAAAAAAAAAGATTACAATGAAAATAAATTTTCTGTTCTTTCGAAAAAAAATGATAATAAATTTTGAAGTAATTTTGTATTATTGAAAAATTGTATTAAAGTTTTACGTTCTCTGGATAATAAAAGTACAAAATAATAAGTATTTTTTAATTGTAAAAGTGCGAAAAGATAGAAAAAAAGTGGCGGAGAAAATTCGACAATGATGGAGGCATGTATGAGTGGATATTTGGGCTATGAGTTATTGAAGCTGAGCTCTGTCTTTTCTGACAGGCTCGAGATTATATCGATTTGCTCGTAAGCCGAGAGGAGGCTCCGGTGTGCTTTTAAAGGTACGTGCGTAAACAAATAATGGCGAGGCACGATTCGGTGCCCGCCGGGACGATTTCTTACGATTACACCCCGGCGGGGTGCGAAACCCTCGTATATCTTCCGCGAGGATTTGCCAGTCGACATTACGCCTTGATCCAGGGACGAAACATTCACAGGGCCACCACCTGGAATATCATTCTTGTTCCCGAAGATAGGAAACCGAGGAAAGAAAATTTCGACCTCTATCGTAATTCGCTCCGAAGTATGGGAGAAGGCCGAGGCATCTCTATATTCCGAGGGACCCTCTCGGACTTGCCGAAAAGATAGCAATTCAATTTTGGATTTAGCGAGACCCTTCGCTGTTCCTCCAATAATCGTTGATTTTCTCATTGATTCTCGCAGAACAAAAAAAGCACACGATACATTGTATCCTTATCATTCTTTCTTCATCCAGATAAAAATCATTTTTTCGGCCATTATTTAATTTTCAATATTTATTTATCTCATCGTCCGTTGACAATACAAAAGCTTTTTCTTCTTAGTGCGCGTTGTCACTTTGGGTCTCTGCTCTCAGCGGAGTATATTGAGAAGAATAAAGAGAGCAGACTAAACAGAGCCTCGTATATACGTGTCGTTGACTGGTGAATATCAACTTCCGGGAACAGTAAGACGAGACGATAAGCGTTTGTGAATGTTCGCTCAATAGCCCGCTTTCTCATTTCTCTGTCTCTCTTTCTCTCTGCTGGCTGTCAGATACAGAAGGATTAACAGTGGATGAAATGTATAGCGCCCGCGATCGTGTATAACTCGGGAACAAGCGGGACGTATATATTTCTCCGAGATACACATCCACGTTACTTGGCGTCTTTCTCGGTCTCTCGGACGATTGAGACGATGACGTTAGTCGAGTAATCTCTGCCATAATTCTGAAACATCCTAGCCCGGGTCCCCGTCCATCAGAACTACCTACTAGAACATACAGAGCGAGCCGAGTCTTGAGAACGTTATGTGCACGATCTCCGTTCCGGCACACCAAGAAGCTACAATTGCATGGAGACGCTCAGCGCATATACGTACTGGATATTTGTAATGTACGACACTCTCTCCCTCTTCCCCTCCTCCCCCCCCATATGCTGTAACAAACGGATCTACTGCTCCCGTCACTGGCAGAAGTGTTCTAGGGGAAACAGGTGTCGCGTCTGCAAAGTCTTAGCTAACTGGATATTATCATTATACGCGCTTGTACACAGTAATACGTTTCACCGGTGATCCTCCGGCTGTTACTCGTGTTGGAAAGGGATGTGTACGAGCTTTCAGGGATTCCACCCCCGCAGCCTCTCTGCTGTGGCAATGTCCCAGGAATTATCTTAATATGAATTGAATTATTAGTCGTACACGCAGGATCTACAAATTTTTTACGAATTCCTTTCAAAGTGTTTCGATATGACAATATAGTCTCATTTATATAAGTAAAAATATTACACATGTGAGGGTAAATTTTCAATCGGTCATATATTATAAAAGTCAGGTCGTGCTTGGAGACTGATGGCAAAAAGGTTCAGGACTTCAACGAGGACCATCTTGTATAATGCTAGCTGGCCTTTCCCGAGAGAAGGCTGGAAAACTACGACGCCGAGGCTAGGACAAAGGGCTCAAAACACTCTTGTGAGAAGCGTCGTGCAAGGAAGATGCATTCGAACGACGATTTAGAATATTATAGTTTTATATCGAGTCTATCGTACGAGAATTTTATTGCAATAATTAAAAGCAAGACTGAGCGAGAACGAATTAAGGTAAACGTCCCAATAGTTGGACGATTTTTCCTACATTATTTTTAACATTTGAATGATTTTTTAATCAATAAAACCGTATGGATTATTTTTCATATACGAAGATGTTTATTTTTCATAACGTTAATTTATTGGAACAAACTCGCTCAACCCTAGAGATAGGGTCAATTTTCTGTCCAACTATTGAGACATTCTACATATTTAAACGTTTAAGTATTTATTTACTAGAAATATTATTTAAAATTAACACATAAAATGAGTTTTGAATTGCTAAAATATCAGACAATATAGTCTAGATGTGAATCAGAAGCAGATTTTTTCGTTTGAATATTTTTTAAATAAAGATAAAGTGAGAAAACCCTTAGCTGTCCAACTATTGAGACGTTTACCTTATATGGGCGAAAATATATTCACCACACACACGTTTTTCTTCTCGTACGTTTTCTTTGTCGATGAAAATTTGAAAATTTTCAAGAGAGTCGTGTATAGAAGAAAAGAAAAATGTTTGATGTATGGGGTAATCTCGTTAGCGCATTCCGTCAACGATAAATTCGTTCTTACTTCGGATTAAGCGGATTTATCCGAGTAGTTTTATTAACGGGCGAGGTATACGTCATCCCGGATAAATGGAATTTACGAGAAAATTTTCTCGCGGCATGATAATACGAGGGGAGCAGTATGCGAGACAGAGGAACACGATGCTACCATTTGACACGAGGAAATGTAGCCAAAGTGTACGAAGAGTCGGCGGATGAGTCGGGTAGGGGGGAAGCAGGATGAGGGAGAATAAGAAGAGAAACCTCTAGAAGAAAAGAGATGGAGTTTAATGCACGTATATGTATATATACAACAGCTACGGCGCGTACACTCCTTCTCGCTTTCTTCTTCTTTCTCTTTCTACTGCCATGAAAATGTCACGGGTTCTTTCCTGGGCGAGTTAAGCTAAAGTTTCCACTTAAAACTTAACTGGAGTACCGCGACCGTCGAGCCGTTTGTTGTTGTGAAGTTCCATCTGTTGGTAGCTCGCGAGACGTGAGAAAAGACAGAGAGGGAAGGAGCACGGGGTCGAGAAAATGAAAGAAAGAGAGAGAGCACCTTGGGAGCGAGTAAAATGGTTTGGAAGGGAAAAGAGAGAAATGAAAAGAGAGAAGATTTTCCAAGCGTCGGATAAGTTATATTCTCAATTCAGTATTATTATTATTATCATCGTTATTATTATGGCGAGTAGGTCTTCGTGCAGGCTCTCTCGGTGCCGCCCTTCTCCATCATCCCGCACCAGCTTCTTTCTCGTTATCGGACGATGCGCCAATATCGTCGCGCGAGGGATCGCCCCGACCGCGCGCGGCGCACAATGACCGAAGAAGTCTTCTCATATAACAGGACCAAAAAAGGAGCTATTCCGCTGTGCGACCGTACGAGAGGAGACGAGAGATCCGTCCGTAATAATAACGCCCGGCATGCGGACTATCAATCGACACGATAGTTTACTTTATTCAATTTCATTGTCATCCGGCTAACAGGCAGTCGTTCAATTATACGTCCACTTAAATTTTATTTGTCCGATGCTCTCGTAAACTTATTCCATCAAAATTGACGAACGAAACATCGCAAACACCATTGAAAAAGTAAGCACGAGCATTTTTTTTCGAAATTCATTGCGAAATCTTTTTATTCCGCGGACGAGAGATTCAGTGTCATACGCGCTCGATTATTTTGTTTACGTATAATGATCGAGTCGAGAGTTTGCTTGATGTACGCCCCTCGAGCAAAACGTCTCAAGATTAAGGACTGTAGGATTGGACGAAGCTGAAGAGCCGCAGAGAGACGGATAACAGAGGGAAAAAATTGTGGTGGAGGGAAGCATGAGAGATCGGAGAAGAAAAAAGCGTATGGAGAGAGAAAACGCGGGGTGGAAAAAAAAACGCTGAGTTCGCTCTCCGGAGTCGGTTATATGGTCGACGGATAAGCACCGATTATTAGAGTTGCTAGTTCGTAAGATCAACCGGCTCCGGAAAATCGAATCAAAATGAGAAAAGTATACAGATAAATTGTATACATGTATACAGAGTAACGAAAAAAAAACTATTTTTCTTGTCATTATAATGTACAAGTACACAGAGTATGTATAATAAACTCTCGTTTTATTGCATGTACAGAAAAAATGTGGAGAAAATATGGTAATACGTAATCGTGGAAGAAAGGATGATAGCGATTATTGGGATGAGTATGTGTATAATGGAGCACAGCCTGGGCAAACAAAATAATGACTACAAACTCGTTCCTTTGCTCTTCTTATCTTTTTCTGTCATTTTACTCGTTCGAGAATAATTCTCGATGTCAGATATAATGTCTCTCGAGGTATGCAGTCAGAGACGTTTTCCCGATACTCCTTTTTTTTCACGAATACATTCGAAAGTGTAATGATTTTACAATGAAAACTACGCGATTAACGAGTCTCCTTGTTTCGTCGGAGAAACAAGAGCTCCGTCGAGGAGGAGAAAATTCACATTTCTCTTCGGGAAATATTGGAAATCCAAAGCAAGATTAATGGTTCAAAAAAATGAGAAAAATTAAAAAAAAAAGAAACCTCTCGAGGAAAATACAAATATTTTATGTCGAAAGAAGAAATCCGACCTCCCCCGTTTTTTCTCTCCGGTGAGACATAATATACACGAACTGTTGAAAACTAAATGAAAAAGAAGAAAAAAAAATGTTGGTGTTTCTCGTTCTGGCTGGAAATGAAATAAGAATATATATTTCGGTCGAGATACGGTTTTCTCGTATGAGAAGAAAGAATGGAGGGTGGAAGCGGAGTGTATTAACCTGCTGACTGGATTCCGCAGGCGGCTACGAGTTGCCTGAGACTCTGCAAAAGTTAACGCTTCTTCTTTATTCGCCCAGAAGGGAGAGTCGGACGAGAGTGAAGTCTACCGAGTGAATAAGAGGGCGACGGCGAATATGTTTTTTTAATGCGCCCACGTACGGGAGCTTGGGCACGGATAGGTGAAAAATCCGAGATGAGAAGTTGACTCACGAAAATGAACAACGAGAGATACAAGCCAAGGTAAGAAGAAGAAGAAAAAGTAGACGAAGCGATACGAGAGAGAGAGAGAGAGAGAGAGAGAGAGAGAAAAAAAGAAAAAATTGCGACATTGGAGATGCCGGGGCAGCGAGGGTGGAAAAAGGTCTGGATAAAAGGGAAACGCGTGGAATGAGAGAAAGTAAATGGGTATAAGAGGGGAGGGGAGAAAATGAGAAGGCACAGAGCGAGAAAAAGTGGAGAGACGCTCACGGGAATGCTGTGGCAAGACGCTGCTTTTGCCTTGCGGCCCTTCAACTTCAGCCTCGCCCATTGCGTCACCATCTCCGCCTATCAAGCCACGATATTTGCCATCTTCTTTTTTCCTTTTCATCTTATTCCGTCTACCCTTCCCCGCGCGTTTTTTTTCCACCTCGTGCTCATTCCCGCAGAGCCCACCGACACAGCCGACGCGTATAAAAAAGAGAAGTTATGAATCGTAACTGCGCATGAATGCTTGAAGAGAAACCGAGGGCAGAGCCTACTTTCGCATTCGTTACAGACACACGCGTTTTTCTTGCCCTGTGTGTCGTATTCATCGACGGCCAAGTTCCGAGGAGTGACAGCGAAAAACGCGACAGCGAAGCGCGTTTTCGTATATATGTCCGAAGAAAACGAGAGGCGCCCGGAAATTAAGACTGTCTCCCTGTCACGTTTTTCATTGTTGTTTGTTCATCTCGCGATGTACCGACGGGAGATCTTAAAAGATTTTTTTTTTAAGATCCCGAGGAGTGCGCAGTGACGATGAATTTGATGGGCGTTCCTTGATCGATAATCGGGTATCTTGTTTTCTCACGTCTCGAGAACTCGATAATGAGACGTTTTGCATCAGCCATCTGGGTTGTTAAAATCCGAAAGAGAATCGAGAAGGGGAGCGAGCGGATAGGGATCTCTTGTCTGAGGGGCTGCTCCTGATGCGGATACACCACGAGAGGGTTGTTAACGGCTGAGACGCAAATTTCCTATTACTTGTTCTCTTTGCCCCCCCGTCGAATGCTCCGGAATAATATTCTTGGATGTCCTATTGAAAAGTTATCGAGGCGCTGTCTGAGCGGTGAAACGAGGCTCCATTTTTATCCCCGCCTGGTGCTCGAGAGACGCTCTGCATCGTCGGTTGGCTCGTTGACAGGCAAACATTTTCCCAGGATTTTACTTTTGACATTTCGCATTCTCGGTCTCGTTAAATTCTTGGAAAAAATACGCTACCTCCCTTTCTCTGTCATGAAAATAGATAGCGCGTTACCCAAGAATTTTTTTTCAGGGGATGAAGCCTTGCGAGACGCTTTTTCCCATTCCAGAAATCTTTGAGTTTGATCGTGGAACACCCGGAACCCGGGCGGGGGATTCGAGCGAGGGACAAAAAATTGCCCATATCGACATTTATTATCTCAATACGTGTCGAAGGAAGAGAAAAAATATCCGAAGGAGGAATTCTACAGCTCCGAAAAAATATGTTTGGCACAAAAGGAGAAAAGCGGATAAAAGAAAACTCGGCTCAGCAGTCCTGTCAAAAGCTCTTTGGAACCTTTACCCATATTAGTCCTGGTCAGACGTTCCTCATTCTCCGAAAAATCTGAATAAAGAGGATCAGCTTTTGAGCCAAAAGGTCTTTTCGCGATGTTAGTCGCGCTGCTCGGTAAGTAGTCTCTTCAAAGACAAGGGATCTCGCGAGTGGTCAGTTTTGACAAGAATAAAAGAGTCAACGGATGAACTGTAAGAAAAAAATGCACGAGTGGACATACAAGGGTGGCTCATTGCGATGGGACAAAAAGCGAGCGCGGAAAAATAAATGAAACAGTAGGGAACTCGAGAGATTAAAAACTCTGATGTGGACTTTGCTGAAAGACATACGACACACATGTTCACGGAGTGAGTAAAAATACATCATTATTATTTTTTATTCTCGTGAAAATGGGAGCGGAATAAGTGAAGCCGAGTATATATATATATATATATATAATGCGAAACGAGTGAGCCGGGATATGCATGCATGAAATTTGGATGAAAGACGAAAAAAGGTAGAGATGAGCGGGTCAACGAAGAGAGATGCGGTAGATAGAGTTAAACTGGACCGCCGCGGTGAGCGCATCAAAGGAAAGAGCAATCGTTCGGCTTTGCGGTTGACGAACGTGACTTTGCTTTTTCCGATCTCGCGATTCGGCTGGCTCGAAAAAGCAGGAGACACGGTCATGTCGAAGAAAGCGCGCTCCGGCTGCAATGAGTAGTGTCGGCGGAGATAGAGGAGAGCACGGAATAAGGACCGCGACAATAAAGGGAGAGAAAGGTTTGAGGAGAAAAAGCTCTAGAGCTCTCGAGGGTTACCGAGGCGGTTCCCTTGATCTCGCAGGTCCCGTTGGCTTTCCGGTAAGCTGAAGATAACGGTCTGCGGCAACTCCGGATTCGGCTTTTCAGTTCGACGGAGGACGATCATTTCCTCGGGCCAATACCGGAGTGAAATACCGATGGTTCAATAATAAAGCGAGCTCACCCCGTATTCTACTCTTTTTTCAACTCACGCAATTCTGCTTATGACGCGCGGGGAGGGTATGCGCGGCCATCGCCAGGAAACGAAAAGTGCCGAACGACGAAAACGCGATCGTTGGAAAGGTTAACAACAGAGGGAAGAAGGTCAAAGGTCCAGGCAAAAGCCCCAGTGCGTATGGACATCAAGCGGCGAAATAGTGTATTGGAATTCGTGAAGGGATTGTCCATCGGAATATCGTATTTATATATAGAGGATGCTGTTGCCACATCTCTGATCCGCTGGATGCTGCGTACGAATCGCTGGCCAAACAGTTGTCCGTTCGACGGAATTGTTTTCGGGCATTTCCCGTGCACTTTTGAACTCTAATGCCTGGAAATACTCGATCGTGCCTCTGCGTGTTTGACGATCGCGAAAGGGTTTTGTGCCCTGTGTCGCACCGAACACGCTGATCCTCATATAGCCTGGCAACATTCGTCGAGCGTCAGTCAAAGCTTCTCTCTCGGAAACGCTGGAAATCAAATTAGCGTCATCGCGCTGCAGCTTCGAGCTCGTTCAGACGTGAATTCGGAAACGCGTCGGTGTTCGTCCGGGCGTGTACAGAAATACGCTTCACCCGAAAGAGACAAAGAGATCGCGGTGAAGAAGACCGATGCCGCTTTGCCACGTTTCCCTCTCTGACAAAGATCCTCGATATTTCCGGCGATGAGAACGCGTCATCGAACCTTCGAACCTATCGAAGAGATAAAAAGCAGAATTTTCAAGTATCGAAGAGCACAATTCATCGTTGTGCGTTTGATGCCGTCTAAGCCGAACTGATCGATACCGCGCGCGTTAAAGCCACCGAGCCGAGCTACAGCTCGCTGTTTGTACAATGCGGCTATAGCATACGAGACTCTTCCGCGTGTATGTCTGGTCAGCTCTAATCCTATCCAAGTCTTACACGTGTTTTGCCAATATTGGATACCTGCTAGGCCCTTCCTAGCGAAGCACGTGGCTTTAACGGGCTTAGCATTGACGAAGCTTTGTTGCGACGAGCTCTCGTTAACTTATTTTTACATTTAACAATGGACTTGAATACATTGGAATATTTGATGCAATAAATGGCTTATCGATCAAACACAATACTGGAGATGTGTTCTGTATTTTTATTGATTGTTATAACAGAGGTGTTTTTTTCCCCCATTTCAGTTTTTTACACGAAAGTGCTGGGATTGCGTCGCGTCGCAATTACATGGGATCAGAGTGGAAGAGAGGAAGAGGAATATTTCATGCAGTGTCCTTCGTTTTTGGCTCTAGAAGCGGAGTCCTCGCCTATATCCCCATCGACGCTCTCATCCTTCTCATTGTTTCCTCCGGTGAATCGTTCGCGCACGAACGAGACGAACATGCCGAGCAAACTCCCGATCGCTCTTCCCGTCTTCTTCGTCTTCGTCGTTGTCGGTTCGCGAGGGATTATTAACGGGCAATTTGCTGCGTCTGCCGCCGACTGTATTGTCTCTTCACTACTGGCTTTTCGCCTGCTCTATCGCTCTTCTCTCGGCTTCTCCCTCGGTCTTTCTTCTCTCTGACGAGCCAACGACTACGCCAGAAAGCTGCAAGCCTGAATCGAAGAAGCCGGAGAACCGCATCTACGTCCGGAGATTTCCTTCTCCTACCACCAAATGCTCCTTCACTCGCAGCTTCGAATCCCACCCCCCCTCCCCTCCTTCCTCTCCAATTTTCGCAGACTGGCTCGCTTATATCTGGGCGATGGAGCTGCAAGAGCGAATACTCTGCTGCCACAAGTTTTACCACTATATATACCGATGTGCGCACGCGGCCGGGATATTTCGTAGCGCGAAGACTCTTCAACGCTCTCTCATCGACTCTCTGCGCGACGATCAATGTGGAAACGCGGCAATCCGTACAAGGACCGTTTCTTCGTACGAAGCTCGAGACGCGCCGTACGAAAATTTCAAAATTCAACGATAAGACCGCAGTAAAATTTGGCAATAGAAACCAAAACTTTTTTCATTGCGACCGCGTTATGTGGAAAAATAAGGAAATACTGTTTAGAGCCTGGATTCTTTTACAGTCGACAGTTACCGGTATAGTGGAAAGCGGGGGAGGGCTTTGGGGGAGTGGGTAGACATTTATGTACAAGGTAGGGTGAATTCGAGTGATATTTACTGTGCAATATCGGTCAGGGAGGAAGGCTATAGGGAGCGAGCGTGTAACTCGGTTGGTTTTACCAAACCTCTTACACGAAAGTGTGAGGGGGTTGCCGTCTAAGCCCTTCTGGGAAAAGGCTCACTGCTGGCAAAGCGTACATAGGTAACTTTCTCCTTGATTCTGGTTGTGCACTCGTTTCGGTCGTGTACGTGTAGCGCGGGGGCTGTTTCCGAGGTGTACGGCGCGAGAAACGTAACCCGTAAGCCAGTTAGGCGGGGTATTTAGGAGGGAATTTGGCGCTACCGAAGTTGTATATTATACCTACGTCCTAATTCCACAACTCCTGTGGGTACCTCACGAAAATCCTGCCTCTCTTACGTCGAGTTCGTTCGGGCTCTCTTGGCGAGTCGATTTCTGTCCTGTTCTCCCTGTGCGATCTCTTTCCCCGCTGCGCGCCGCGCTTCGGACCTCGCGTCTCTCCAGGGGCCGGAATTTGAGGTTGCTAAATTTAATATGTGAACGTGCAGTACCGGTATATGTCGCTCGCTTACACGCTCGCTTTCGCAAGCTGCTTTTCCATTTCCTCGACAGTCTCCATTTTCCACTTATTCTCTCTCTCTCCCTCCCACTAATTTGCTTTACAATGTAGCAATGCACCGAAAGACCCGGTGCAACATATGCCAACAGGTATTATTTGGACGATTCTCGGCAACTACGAGAAGTTCTCCATGGGTACTGCTTCTGTTACCCCGACTACCAAACAATAACCAAGTGGTTTCGTTTAATGTTCAGACATACCGAGAGTTTAACGTTTCCTCAGTTTCCATCAATGATCATTCTTTTACGACGTTTTAAATGTTCAAACAGGATCGTTCATTCTCGATGAGAAGCTACCACTGGACTGGAATATCATATGCCACACTAGCGATACGAGCATTGAAGGGACATCCTGGATGAAAATCTACGGATGGATAGTCTGAGATACGAGCTTAAGGTTATCGAAGATCGTGAGTAGTTGGAATCGATCCAGATTCGCGATAACGATATTTCGCATCGAGAATGGGGGCTTCTCAAAAGCAGAGGTACACGTTGCCTCTCGCAGTCGCTGCACCACGCGACTATATTCCGTTGTGTGTTATACGAACCATCACCCTAAACTCACGAGGATACCCTATACTCCAGCTTGTTCTTGTTCGCCGCAGAGTCTGTAAACTCATCCCGTTCCTGTTTGGCTTTACTAACGGGAAAGTAGGCTGTGGAAGCCCGGAATTCGATATCCGTTCAGAAGCACACGATGTAGCTCGTGAGCGACCGCACGCCTCTATCAGACTCTCGGTAAGATCGCTCTCTTTGGTCACGTATGTCAGTATAGCTTTTGCGAATGAAAAGCCGCGATGACTGTTCATCTTTCATCAAACTCGAGCCTCGCTTGGATCTATTTTTGTCACTATTTCAAAGGGATTTCCACAGTAGTTTCAATCTAACCCTTTCCCTGGCGCTGTCTAGAAACCTTTTGAAAAAAAATTTATGGATAACAGAAGTTATCAAGCATAGAATTGGCTCGGAAAGAGAGCACATAGAGAGCGAGAGAATGGCCTTCGAGGGGGGAGAAAAAAATGGAAAAAGGGGCTGATATTCTGTACAGAGGCTTCTTCTCGCAATGCGAATGGAAACGTTCCGCAAAGTAAACAGAATGGTAGAGCAGAAGAGCGAAGAGAAGCTTGGGTATATACGAGTATTCGTCGCAGAGCTATTACCGGCGGTCCAAGGCTTCACCCCTGCCAGCAGCTGAGCCCACTTTTTCTCCTTCGACCGCGATTCTCTTGAGCTCTGCAAAGAAACAAAAAGCGTCGTCCATTCGTGCTTTCAGACATTGTTTCAGCCACGGTCAAATATTAATTGAGTAGCGAAGCGACAGCTTTTTGTTCTCTACACGTTTCATTTGAATGAGTGTACTGGATCATCAGGCAATCTTTTTACAGCTCGACGGGGATGGTCCAGGCTAAGAAATAATTAGTGGTGGAATGGCAAAACGGTTCTTTACCTTTCATTTCCAGCCCGTACAGCCTTTATACGTATGCAGTATACGAAAATTTGCGCTCTGTCTCGTACGTCAGGCGTTTCTTGCTATATCGAATTTGGGTATAGTATTAAGGAGGGGTTTGGAGCGTATCTTTGGCCTGATGCCGGAACACGGGAATAGCTCGAGGAGTTAAACAACTACGGGGAACCGTACATCGTGGCTGGCAGCTCATTTCACGCCAGCAACCGCTACATCCCACTACCTGCACCCACCAACACTCTCGTATTCTCCCATCTCTGTCTGTCTCTTTTCAGGAGCGAATTCGCGACGAGTCTGCCACACACGAGTCGCTCTCCGTATACCCTCCGAGTTCTTACCACGGCAACAGGATCAGACCGAGCAGGATCCTCCTCACCATGGAGAATGAGAGAGCGAGAGGGTGAAAACTGCGAGGAAAAAGCGTTTTCTCTGGTTACCTTGACATTGCTGCCTGGAAGAGAGCCTCTGGCTTTCGAGTGTATTACCGCTCCCCGTCGACCGTCTCGCAACGACGACTCTCCCGACACGTAGCACTTATTCCACGAAGTCACGTTTTTTTACGTCGCCGAACACTCTGTGTGTTGCGTACGTTTTCCCGTTTCTCGGTGAAATTATCTCCGGCTTTTGTGAAATTTTCTTTTCTCTCTTTCTCTCTCCTTTTTAAGACTCACTATATATACACCATTTGTCCGGGTGACTTTGATAACCGTCATCTTTTTACGCTCGATTGTGCACCCTTGGCGAGAGCACAGTCTCAGTTTTCGCTTTGCCTCATTTCTGAATGTCGCTATTATACACCAAACAGGAGAGACTTCACGTGTGTGTATCTCTTAGCGCACTGAAACAGGCCTCCCTCGTGGCGTGGTCTCCCCCTCTATTTCATTATAACGGATATATTCCCATCGTGCCGGAGATCACGCGGTATTCCCGCGGGATCGGAGCTATTCTCACGCCTTTATCCCTCGCGCTCGTCGCAAATGTTCTAGCGCCCTTCGTAACGGTCGCCGATTCTCTCGCTCGGTTTGGATCTTTCTTCTACGGCGTGTGTGCGGATAGCATGAAAATCGGGAAAATTATACAATTCCTAGGAATATCACCATAATTATACAATTTTAAGAAATATATTACTGGAGATATATTCCCGACTAGAATTTCTGGTCAAGCAGCTGGAACATTGATCAAGGATTTATCAAGTTTCAGTTAAGATATCTGTATTACCGTAGGCTTGACAATCTTGATCCATTCTTGATTAATATGGCAAGCAAAACTTGATCAAGCTATTTTTATAACAGCGCTAATAGCGTTTCCAGTACTAAACTTGATCAAGCTTGATCAAGCTATCTCTACCACAGCTTTAATAGCGAAATCTGGATCAAGCCTCACTCAAGTTGCTTGATTATTATTTTTCTTTCTTTTAAGGAGGTATTAACGAAAGTATGAAAATGAACTTTGTCTATTGAAATTTTTTTACGGTATAGAGTATTAATCCAGTTTTTCGATGGCTAAATTTCAAGTAGCATTGCTGATAAAATAAGCGAAAATTATCTCGACAAAGTATGCTCGACATAAGCCAGAATCTTACGAGAAACCGTAGCATCCACTCTTCGATCAAATATTTCACGTGTTCATTAGCGTATAAGGTTCAATTATTTACCATAAAAATATATGGTCATCGAACTTTTCATTGAATTATTTAATGATAATATCAGCTATGACACTTATACGTGAGTGAATCAGAGTCAAATCATAATCGAAAAATGAGAATCACTTTTTAACTATCTGTGTTACATCAATATTTTATATTTAAAAATTAATATATTTGGTAAAAAAGATTTATTCAATCTTAAAAGTTATTTATTAACGCTTCATTTAAAAATAAGCCAAATATTATCTCATTTGACTAGTAAGTATCGCTAATACCTCCTTAACTCTGCCATTTTTAACTCCCGATGTATAAAATATGTCGACGCTTCTTACAAAAAGTAGCACGTTTGAAGTTTTTTACGAAAACTATTAGCACGTTTATGGCAAAATATGAATATTTTTCAAGTTTTAAGCTGAAAATCGGTGTAATTTTGCAAAAAGAGATTAGAAATTGAGGTTCGTGAGCAGTTATCACGATTTTTGAATTAAAAAGTCAGAAGAGACGGCTCGAAAATTTTCGAGAGCCGTGTGTGCAGTGTACGTGGGAAGTCGAAAAGTGAATTCTTTTGGAAATTTTTTGAGGCGCGCGCAGGGACATCGGAGCCGAGGATGAGAGAAGGGAAATTGGGGAGAAGAGGAGACAAAGAGAAATTCGAGGAGAAATGTTAACGATTGGAGTCTAGGCTGAACGAAACGAGAAGTGGCATGTAGCTTTGCCGGAACGATGGTGCCCATTCCACGCGCGGAGCATGGCAGAGCGATGAGGAGAGCGGCGGCCCTCGCGTTAACGACCACTCCTAATTGCCGTCCAGGGATTTACAGGAGTTAGGTGCCAGGAATATAAATATCCGCGGGCTGACTAGCACGGCCGGGCGAGAGACCCCTCGCGCACGCGTTTCGCGTGGGAAGACCATACGCTTCATCCCTTCTCGAGGCGACCTTCCACCGGCAAGCAGATCCAGTAACAGAAATACAACCAGTTTTGTTTCGCTCACGAGCATTTTCCTCCGAGAGATTTTCGCACGGTGGCTGTGTAGCACCACGCGAGAAAATAGCCACGCTACGTGAAACTCCGAGGGCCGCTGGAGGCATCCTCCGGGCCGCTCTCGTTACTTAAATCCTCTCGGAAAGTCATAGGGAGGGAACCTCGCCTCGCTCTCGAATTTGTGCCGAAATTCCTGTCTTCCTTTCTTGTAATCTCTTGCTTCTATTGCTGTTACCATTACCGCACGCTCTCTTTCTTTCCCTCGTCCTCTTTCCCTTTTTGTCCCTCTCTGCCGCTCCCGCCGGAGTATCTCGAGAACGCTAACGCCGTTAACGTTCTCGGGAATGATCCTACCACCGAAATTTTCGTACCGGGCTCTTCCGGAGATTATTGCGTTTTGTACAACCGGACAAATGTTATTCGCGAGAAAGATTTTCGAGAGTAAAATGCTTGTAAGACGTACGGACTCGTTTTAATTGCTACTACCAATTTAATTTGGGAAAATAACCTCCTATTTTTGCTCCCGATACTTTGGACGTTGAATTAAAAAAAGGAGAGAGAGAGAGAGAGAGAATAATTTAGCGGTGCTCCAGTTTGCTCTCATAATTGTCATCGTTCTGTATTACGGCTGACCACGCAGTATCGCCCTCGGGCAAGAACGATGCACCCGCAGATGAGGAAGAGTGGATAGAAATTTTGTCGAAGCGAGGGCCAGTATACTATTTTCGTGATCCAATTTCGTATCGATCGGTGCGAACGTTCGAATTACTGGATGGTGAATTTAGCGAGAGCGAGAGAGACAGGGAGAGAGAGAGAGAGAGAAATCGAGTCGGCGATAGTTGGAACGAGGGAACGGGTAGACAAGTTTGTTCGAAGCGTATCGAGCGTTATGAATATTACATTGGGCCATGGGGATGTGGTCGGGAAACAGGTAGATATATAGACTCGCTGGTTATAGCCATGCCGGGTCTATACGCGAGCTGCTGAGTATGGAAGCTTTGCACCTCGTACTTCGTAAAGTTATCCACCAGACTTGGCCAAAGCGCCATCCGGACGAAGCGCAAGATATCTAATTGAGAACGAAAATCCCACCGCACTTCCAGTCTCAAACGAAATCCACTGTATTTGGGGGGGATGGTGAGGAGTAGGACTTGAAAAAATTCCAATCGATGAGAAAGAGTCACTCGGGATAAACGAAAGAGCCGGCGCAATGGTTGCCAAAAGTTTACGACGCGAAGAGAAAAAAATGAAAAGAAAGAAGAAGAAAAAAAAGAAGAACGAATCGATGAGGGAATAAAACGTCAGGGATCGAGCGGATATCATTTGCGCGTGATCGTCGAAATAGAATTCGCAGTTAATTACGATGAGCAGCGGGGGGGGGGGGAGGAGCAGAACGCGCGGTGAGAAATTTGAGGATCGGGGAAATTGACGAAGTGCGCGAAACGAGTGAACGAGTCGAAGTTCGTGTCGTATGGGGCGAGAATTAGGGGCGCGAGGGGTTACGGACTTCCGGTCTGACAGGCATTAAGCCGGTGGAAAGGCGCTGGATATCGCGAGTTCGTGCGCTGACTGTGGCTGATTGAGGATCGCTTTTCCTACACCTTTGTGTGCTCCGGAGTATAGGACGTTCCCTCGTTTCCGTCTCTCATCGTTTGCCCCTTCCTCGTTCAATCGGCGTCTCTCTTGCACTCGTCTCGTTCTCTCTCTCTCTCTCTGCTCCCTCTCGGCCCGCTGATCCGCCGAGGCAAAACGAGCTCTCGCCCGGCGTCGTATTCTCTCGTACACCGATCGCTAATTAAATTGGACGCTCGGTCGGCATCGGCCAATCTCCTTACACAGTACGTGTGTTCCTAAATTGATAAAACTCGCCGGCAGAGTAGCGAGATCGAGTGAGAAGCTCACTCTCGTTCGAGCATTCACCCTTCTCCCGCGTATCAACACCACACCAGCGAATTACGTATATCGGTGCGGGCGCTCCCGCGCGTACGTGTATGAGCCGCCGTACCGTGTACCTCGTTCGCCGGCCAATTTACTTGGGCACGCGAGCCCTTCCAGCACGTTCTCTCATTCACACGTACACACGCGAGCCCTCCTCTCCCTCTCCTCCCCTGTATAACTGTACTGCGCACTCTATATCCTCGACGTACTCGGAATCGTGTCTAATCGAAGCTGATTTATCGAGCAATCGATTTTACACCTTGGCGCAATTATCTCTAACCTCTTTCTCAAAGACCTCGTATTGTGGAAAAAAAGTGGAAAAAAAAGAGAGAAACAAATTTAAAAAATAGAGAAATGAGAATTTGAGGATGAAGATTTGAGGACGCGCGTGACGATCGAGAGTGTCCCGCGATCTGCTCTTGTGCAGAATAAATGGCAATAAGAACGCGAAGAACTTTCAACGAGAGTTACGCCGGGGTTGAAGAAATAAAAGAGGAGAGAGAGAGAGAGAGAGAGGGGGGGGGAGGAAGGAGAGTGTACGTTGGAAGAATCTGAGTTGGAAGATCCGCGAAAAAATAATCATAATACAGCGCGGCCTCATTCTTCCTCTTTGAAGCAGCAATTACTTTCGAGCGAAGATACTCTCTTTTTTTAAATCCTCTTTGCGCGGAGGGCAAAGTTCTCTCTCTCTTATATACCAGAGGCTGCTTTCTCGAAAGCGCGTCCGCTCTCGCTATCTCTCTTTCTCGACGTTGGTATACATGTATACGGGATCGGAAGCGGAGGTAGCGCGAAGCTGGGCGCGGGCAACGTACCCGGCGACGCAACGGCGCGGTGCATTTATGCGCTTGACGTTGAGGTAAGTCTCACACTTTCCGCATACAAAGCAGCGATCACCGCGAGAAGCGGAAGCCGAGTACTGCGCCGAAGGATGCGAGGGAGGGAGAGAGAAATTCGCTTCGCACTAGGGAGGACGAACCAAGATTGAGTGCGCACGTGAATATATAACTTCCCTTTCGGCGCCCTCTGGTAAGTAGCTCGATACCTCGTTGCGCTGCTTCCTTCCATCCAGCATCATTCCACCCCACTCTCGTGATCCAAGTTAGACTGACGGATGAAGCTCGTTAATTTTATAATATTTCACAGGGTTCGCGCACCGGGTCTTCGCGTCCGCCTCCTCGGCTTCTTTCCTCTTGTTTTATTCCTCACCGAGACACATCGACCCCCCGATGCAGTGTACAAAGAGAACTTTCATGCCCCCGCCGTGTCAACCCTTCGAGAGCTACCCCCCTTCGAGGAGATCGTGATGAAAATTCTCGATCAACGTTTTTCTCACAATATAAAGCTGTGCGACGACTAGTATACTTTCAAACTGTTATATATTTCCGGCATTTCCGAGATTCATGGAGTCGCGTTACATAATGCACCGTCGAAGCCTCTGCGTTTCATCGTCAACGATGCTTCTTAAAAACCTTTCGAAAACGCTGAATGCACGCTTCTCGCTAATTAAGGGACAGCATATTTTTTTTTGTTTCATTCTACTGTGCTGAATTATTGCGACTTGCGACGAATTGTGAAGATAAGAGAGTCTACGGATGAAGATTATCGGATTATTTTTCATAAGGATGAAAGAATAAGGGATGAAAGGAGGCGTGAAATATTTGGAATTGAGAGAGAATGGAATAAGAAGGCAGGGAGAAAGAAAGAAACGAGTGGAGAAATAAGCTGAAAGAACAGAAGGGTCACGCTGGGGAAAGATTGGACTCGTCTGCGAGGGTGAGATTTTCCGTCTCTCGTCGTCCACCCTATTTGCCCGTTATGGCGCTAATATCAAGGCAGGAAGGAGATATTTTTACAAATTGTCTGCTGCGCGAGAGCATGGACGCCCGGCGTGGAGAGAGAAGCAGACGACGGCAACAGCGGGCAACCGCGCTCCGGATCTACCAGCTCGCGTGGGAGGATTTGTCTCCATTAAAGGGATTGAGGTTTTGTCGTACTCGAGTTCCACTTTCTACGATGGACTCCGCGCTACTTTTACCGAGTTATATTATACCCGGTGCGCTCCTCTCCGAAAGGATGAGACGGAGACAGAAAAGAGGGATAAAAGGAGCGAAGAAAAAGTTTAAGATTTTTTTTTTACGATCGCTAGAAAAATATATGGAGAATAAAATGTTTCTCGGATATATATAGCTCCGATCGTGTAGAAAAATCGAAAAAGTTATTTCAATTGTTGAATCGATGAAATGGTGAATGAGAAAACGCCCCGGAGTCGCTTTAACCATCAAGTTTTACTCGTGCTGTGTTAACCCAATTTCTTCTCCACTCGGATGTTCTTTTCTCGCTGTATATACTCATAGATATTGTAGAAATTTATTTTGTTCGCCAACTGGAAATCGATCGGATATTAATTCAACCTCGGAGCTTATTATACTTATCCTCGAATACATCTAGGATGAAAATGACAGGTGCTCCTGGTTCCCGTCTTTCATTCTCCCGCGGCTGACTTTTTCAGATAAGCTTGAGGTATGTTTACTCTTTCTGCACAATATTTTGTGCGACATTCAATGGAAAATTTGTTTTGGAGAATTTAAATTTGAGACGGCTGCGGAATAATTTTTGTTACACTACTGCTGATATTTTTAAGATGTATTACACTTTACGAAACATAAAGTTAAAAAATTCATTTCGATATGTTACGCAATGAATTTCGCAAAATATATGAAACTTATCAAAATAATATTTATATTTATAAAAATTAGCGAGTATCAGAAGCAAAATGATCAATATTCTGGCTTGAAACGTCGTATAGTGTAAAAATGATCAAATTAGTCAATTTAAAAATTTTTGAAAATTCGGTTAGAATTTTGACGAAATAATTTTATGCAAAAAAAATCATTTCATTCTTTTCGTTTGTTCCTCGTAATAGAATCTTTATATATAAATTAAGAAAATTGTATTTTACATTTTCGTAAATGTAAAAAGTGATTGATTAAATTCAGAGTGAAGAGAATGTTGGAAAAATCGATCCGTTGATAAGTAAATCGTAGATTACAATGAATGGATCTCGGAGGTATACAAGAGTCCCGGGGACGCCTCGCGGTTCGCCGAGGATTTGAGAAATTAAACTTTCTAGTACGAACGTTTTAGCATTTTATCCTGGTAGGGACGGAGAACATTGGCTCTCTTTATAATCTCGCTCTGGCTCAACGCCAAGACCTCTCGAAGTTTGCTTTGATTGCAAAAAAATGCAAGAAAATGCAAAAAAAATATCTGTGCATTTAAACAAGAAGAGCACGTTGGATTGCACGTCGAAAGACAATAAGATATATGACTTCTCTCTGCTCAATTCTGAGCAAATCAATAATTTATATATTAACTTAATTTGCCAAAAATCGCCAATAACGGAAAAAGAATCGTACAAATAATATTAAAACATAAAATTTCTGCATGTCTGAAGCCCTTTCTGCTACGTTGCATAAAAGTTAAATTTTTAAAAAGCGATGCCAAGTATATGTATCAATCAATACCCCTATGGCCGTCTAGACGGTCTGGCCTACTTCATTTTTTATAATGTTTTTTTCTCTATATAGAATTCTGTTTTCATAGTAAATGCAAAGATGTAAGTTGTTCCTTAAATATATACGCGAGAGAAAAGTGCAAACCGGTTCGGAGCTTCGGAGAAAGAAGACAAAGTGAAAAGAGAGCGATCGATAGATAAGTCTGCTTTTCCAGGTGAGTGTTTATACGCTAAGAGTCCTCCTAAGAATACGGAAATTCCCTGTCAAAGGCCACTCTTTTCTACTCTCCTCGGCTTCTTCAATCTTCAAGACTACTCCCCCACCAGCCCTCCCTCCCTCCCCTCACTCGTTTCTTCTCTCTTTTTGCCAACACGAAATGTATATCGTATAAAAAGTGGGCGCGCATGCTTTTCCTGGGTATCCACCGACCGTGCGCTGAAAGGCATCGCGCTCAACTCTCTTCTGGCTCCTTCACCTGGCAGCTTCTCTTCACGAGCCACTTCATTAAGAGCCTTGAACGCTAATTGCGATTCTCAAGTCAACGACTACCGTCCCGTGTCTTTCTTCCAGGCGAGACTTTACGATGCTGTTTCAAAGTATTTGTTCTTTAATCTGCTTCTCTCCTTCGCAGTAAAGTATTTGCTGTTTTCAATAGATTTACAATATTCTCATTCGGGCTCCTTGACGTTTAACGAATTTCACGAAAATCATCTCAAATATTTTCTTCATCGTAGCTTTCCTCATTAACGGCTGGAACTTTGCTTATTATGCAATTAAAATGAAAATCATAAGTCTTCGTTTAAAAAAGAAATCAATGGCGACTTTGATGAAAGATTTTCGAGTGACGAGAGCATCTCGTATTTCTCGACTGACTAGATCAAGTCTACCGTGACGAACGAAATAATTTGGAGAGACGAATAGGAGGATTCAGAAGCTACTATAGTGAAGATAATATATATTTTTGGCTGCGTGCCGTTGACGTGGCAAACAACTTTCACGCCGTCGGTATATTTTTTTTGCAATGTTGCCAACCATTTCGAGATATCTTCAAACAGAAGAGATCACTGATAAAAGTTATTTAAGCAACTATTTGTTTGATAATTATTCAAGAATCTTTGTGAGTTCTCCCAAGTTTCCAGTTACCGTTGTCCAATTGTCAAAGTTCAAGAATCGATTTAGATCACGGCTTGTTTTCCTGTTGTTTTTTATAGTCAGCCAGGTTGCATCTGCAAATAACTTTTGGCAGCGGCGACGTAGTCACCCGGTAATGGCTGCTAGCGATTCCTCTCGAGTTCGACCTTTCCGAGAGAGAATCGATCACCGGATACCGTTGCAAAAATACATTGTAGTTGTTTACAGAGAAAAAGAGAGAGAGAGAGAGAGAGAGTGAAAAGAGAAAGAGAGAAAGTTATTGGAAATAGAGGTAGATCGATTTTTGCGCGATACTCGTCTTACCGAGAATAAGGTACATATAGGAAGGAGAGAAGCTCGTAAAACACGTTCACCACCTCAATAAGGGGTGATCTTTCCTTCTCATTCATTGGAGAGCGCCTTCCCACTTCTCTCACTTTTGGCGTCGGACCGAAGAACGTCTTAGTTCCGATCGGGAACTGCCGTCGCTTAAGGACGATTAATAGTGTTTCGGTGATTAATGGGTGAAAGTAGGGCAAAGCTAGCTTTACGATCGATACTGGTGCATTTTCGAGAGGAACCTTGACAGAGTCGTGATACACTATTCCCGGACGACTGAAATGAGCCGAAACTTTCAGATACTATTTCCCGTTATCGACTCAGCGGATATTCTTTTTTTTGGCACTCTTATTATTATCGAGGTTGGTAACAAAGTATCGAAATCGAAAAGACACGAACTATGCACTCTGTAACGCTTTTAACCTCAAAGAGAAACGATAATGCTTTCGATAAGAGCAGTATCGTTTACAGCACGGAGAATCCCCGAGACTCTCGAAATAAGAAATGAAAAGGGTATCTATGAGAGAATGAAGAGGAAGTGCGGAAGTGTTCCTTTTTCGCGCCAAGGATTCGTGAAGAAGCGAAGATCGTGCTCGATATCTGGTGAACACAAAAAGGGAGAAGAATCTCCCACAGGTTCACCGCACGTGTGTAAGTAACGCGCACACACACGGGAGGGCGCTTTTTCGCTTTGAGCCAGCGAATGCTACTCGAGAATTCGCTGGCTGGTGGAAGTCGTATAAGGGGCATCGAGACGCAGACACGACTCTGCACTTCGCTCTAATTGGCAACCATCCGGAGATTTTCTCACTCGGTCACTCGCGTGTTCTCTTGCCGGTGATCATCGATCGTAGGCGTATTCGGCTGGCTTGGATAAAAAAAAGACGAATCGAGGCTCTCCTGGCGCGTGTATAAATGAATGGAGGAGCGCAGAATGCGGCTGTCATCGAGCCAGAGTGTCGTTCAAATGGCGAGATGCTCTTCGGTTATGGCAACGGTGTATAGGTAGGACCGTCAAGTATCTTGCCGAGTCTAGACGTCGTAAAATCCATTAGCCTCCGCCCTACTGGCCAGTCACTCGCTTTATCCTCTCTTGACCACTCCTAAATTCACGACGGACCTTATCTAACGAGAGAATGAATTTCAAGTAATTTGAAGCTTGGCTTCATCCCCCGGGAAAAGTTGGCGATTACGTTATTTTTTGATGGAGCGCAAATATAAATTAGCTATATTGCTGGCTCCGGAAATAAGAGGAAATTTTTATCGCTGGGCAGAATTACTGCAACAACTCGAGGCTGATACATCCACAAGGCTACACGATGAACCTACAACCCGGATGTGATCACTACTTTTCTAGCTAAGCAGCTTTTTCACTCTTATTCGTATTATCCTACTTTTCGAGTCGAATATCCATTTTCGTGTCTACTCTTATTCACGAACGAGTTCCGATGGATATCTTATTAATCAGTGAAGCGTGAGAGTTCAAAAATGTGACCGGTCGAGGTGACTCCGAACTATTTTATAGCAAAGAAAGATTCATGGCAAACCTGAATGGTGGAACTTCGGGATACGAATCGCGATCGCAAAGAGGTCCAACTTGTTTGCAGTTAGTCAATATTTGCATACGCTTTCTCATCCGTCGCCTCGTTCGTGAGAGCCACGATGGTGAAGAGAGATGAAGAGAACGAGAGCGAGAGCTGTTGCAAGCTCGAAGAGTAAGAACGGATGTTTAGTACCGTACTCACGGAGATCGTTTCGTGGATACCAGAGAGATCGATCGATCGGCCTGTCCATCTTCTGCTTCATTTCTAAACCCCCTACCCATATATTCTAGCCGTTCCCGTAATCTCTATCACAAAATGGATGAGCTCCGGAGACACGGTCCTCTCGGGTTTGGAACAATTTTTTTTATTCCAAAAAGTAAAGGCTGTCAAAGAATGAAGAGAATCTCTATTTGACGAAAAACTTTGTGATGATTTTGTTAGGAAAATTGTCGCAAAAGAATTTCGAAGCAAAGTGGAGCCTGGACATTCCCAGGGTTCTATCAGAAATATGTAACCTTTTCCTAGCAGCTCTGTGCGACCCTACCGCTTTTCCTGGTTTTTGTTTCTTCCAGCTACAATCTCGGATCTCTCTGATCGTTCTCGTGTTACAGGAAAAAAGTATAGGGCGGCAAGATACCGGGTGTAAAAACGTGTGCAGCCTAATGGCCATCGGATACCCTTGGAGATAAGAAGCTGTCGACAAAAAACGAATCAGCCAAGGGGCAGTCTCACTTTTCTCAGATTCTCCATTTCTAACTGCGATTACTTAGAATTTTCGTTATTTTTTTTCTCTGCAGGATCGATTACCTCTGGAAGCTTGTAAAAGCCAATGCACGGTCAAGTTGCTCATTTCCCCTAGGGATGCGTTATATATATTTTATATTTCAGGCTTTGTTTTCTCATTCCCTCTTCTACTCGGCATCTTTCCTGTTCACCTATCCTTATATTCGCGGTCACGCTGCCTCGATCAATAGAATGGGTAATGGCCTCACGAGCTTGCTACCATCTACCATTGCTGATGTCTACAAACATCGATCCCCTCTGCTATTCCTTCACTACACACATGCACGCATACATATCGACCTATACGAGTCGTATCTATATCTGCTCCCCTTTAATTCCCGTTGTATCCTTTTGGCTCGACTGATTTTCTAATATTGAAGATACCCGAGAATTTCTCGTAATAAATGAAACATCAAATCCCATATTTTAAGAACGTGAACGTTGTATCAAGATTTCATATCAGAAAGTAATTTTATAACAGATGATCGACCATGATACATTTTACGAATTTTTATCATGCATGCAATGATATATAAAGATGGAATTTAAAAAATTGTTCAGATATTTTGTTTTGAATGTCATGTCGAATATTAATGAATTAAAACTTTAATGATGTACTGACTGCTGCAAAAACAGGCTGGGGAGGGAAGGAGAGGCATAGCCATGTTACTGGCACATACTCGGTAGCTGTCAGTGGCACATCGTTACTTACGTCAATTGAGAAACAATACGGCGGTATGAATTGGCATGAATGTGCCCGCATAGTCTAGATGCACGGTTTACTAGTACCGAAGAGGCACGTCTAGGCCACGAACAGGACAGTTACCCCGTCCACTGTGTGCCCTCGGTGCGGTATGCCGTCTACGGGAAATCGATATCGAACAGAATGACCTGACAAAATGTGTCTCTACTGTTACACATTACTACAACATATCAACGCTGCTTTACTTTTCCATTTATTTTTTCCCCGCTGTGGTTGGTACAAATAAGAATAATAAATCGATGTCATGGACAAGTTAAGAGAATAGAGAATTGTATATACCAGTTTACCATTTTTCGACGTTTTATCGGCGAGATACTTTGATGTGTAAAAATAAATCATTCAAATGTTCCGAAAAGACAATCTTTTTACTCACCTCTACTGCATCCGGTGAATTTGTCCCGTAACACGTTGAGCTGGTGAACCTTTCCATACTCTTCGAACATCGCCCGCAGGTCATTTTCACCCATGTCCTTCGGCACTTGACCGACAAACATTTTGATGTTGTCAGGATCAGGTTTTTGCACCTTGTTGTTGTTCATGATACTGCAAAAGAAGAAAAAAAAGCAACGATATATACATATTTTTATAGTATTGAAAAACAGTCATTTATTATCGATATTATAGCGATGGGGATGAAATGTCTTTCGATGAAAAATCGTGTTTGGAAATAAAATCATATTCGCGTTAAAGTTCAACGATCAAATACCAAACATATGTGGGCAAGGAGGGCAGTGGAAAGAAAACGAACAGTAATCGAAGTTATTGCAATAAATCATCCAACTTTACAATCCACCAGCTGGGAGGATATCTGGTATTGCGTGTTCGCCTTGCGAGGGGTCAACAGGGACATTTGTGGGAGGAGAGTTATAGCTAGGTTATGTCGATGCCGAAAGGTTATCGAGAAAGGACGAAGGGTGCAGGCGGAAGCGACAGAGAAATCAAAGGTGTGGCGAAGGATGAAAGACGAATGTGCAGACCACAGGAAGACGTAGAAGCGAGGCCAAGATAAGGTAGGACCCTGTTACTCTTCTTCGAAGTTAATATTAGCCGGCGTGGCTTAAAGCGATTTTCCGCACCAGTTGTTCCTTACACCCTCGCGACAGCCCCGCAGCAAGAGGGACACAACTTTCTTCGCTCGTGTCTCATGCTCCTGCGAGCGTACCTCCATGTCCAGTAGCAAGACCCGGAATACTGTCTTCAACGTCCGTGACCCGCCAGGGCTTGCTCGAAGATGAAAGGGCATCAAAAGCTCCATCGTTGTTCTACCAAGAGAAGTACTATATCTTCTCGCATCTCTACATTTCTTACTCCCTAGGAAAAGCCATTACGACTTTTTCCCAATCTATTCCAAAACCATGTTTGATCCAGTGAATGCAGTCAGATAGAGCACTTACACTCGAGAGAGTTTCCTATTTGTTTGCATCCAAACCCAGGAGAATCACGGAGGCAACCGTAGAATCAGCGAGGTCACTATCTCGTTTCAACGAGCAATGCCGGCCATCGTCGTGTCTCGTTCACTTTACCGAAGCAGACGATATCGACACTTCCTTCATTACATTTTAAGTTGCCAACTGACGCGTATACTCAACTCAATTTATTTTATGGCTTTTTACTCTCCGTTGGGAGTTTTCTTCTTCGAGATATATCGTGGTAATAAGAGGTAACTGCCTGTCTAAAGCAGCTAGACCGAACTTTGCCCGAGATCTACGAGTGTTGAAAAGAGAGCGAGAGTCAGAACGGTAGAGAAAGAACGGTATCTGCCTGGGCTGTTTGAAAAGAGGAACATAACGATAATTTTTATTTTGGAATCGAAGTTAGGCGAGAAGCGCAGCGAGGCTTTCCGCTTACGTGGAGAGTCTAATGTCTCCGAGAATGATAATAATGGCTATTTGAAAAGAGGCTCTGTACTATAATAGGCGAATTGCCGGCTATATTCACATTTGAAACTTATGGACGGTATAGCGAACATCGCGGGCTTCTTGAAAAATGGCATCGTACCGTGGAAAAGGATTCTCGTATACCGAAAGGCGAAGGTATATCCACTGGTGGATGAAACCTGCGCGACTCGTCCTTCTTAGCGTTATATATGTGCTGAATTGGAGAAGTTACCGAAGAGCGACGAGAACAATGGCTTCCAGAGAAAAAGCAGCGCACCACCGAAAAACGTTTGGAGACTTTTATCTTTTTTTTTGTTATGTGTGAGATCTGAGTGTGTGTGCAACGCCCCTCTCTCGTTCACTATGTGGCCCTTTCGAAACTTTGCCAATATTTTAGGGGTTGATCGCACTGAGAGAGCAAGAAAGATGATGCCGTAGGATGGTATAGTGTTAAGGGAGCGAACGTTTCTTCAGTTCTATCGGCTCTGAAACGCCCTACCACGCTATCACTCCCCAAGTACATTTCTGGACGCGAGAAGCGTTCTTCGCGTAGGCTCCTGGGACACAAATTTCGAGGACATTCGTAACTGAGAGAATGAGAGCATATAAGAAGTTAGTTCCCAGGAGGAAAGCCGTAATAGACGAGAATTCAGAGGGTCCAGCTAGAAAGTCATTTTTCAAGAATGTTATCAGAAAAAGTTTCGGAAGCACGAAAAGAGTGAACGGTTGGATATCAGCATAGTCATATTTCCTGGAGAAACCGTCTGAATAATGTATCGTGAGTATTTCTCCGTTGAAAGGGAAAATTCCGAGCGGTTGAACAAGCAAATAGCACCAAGTACACACATGTGATTAAAGCGTCGCCTGGTCTAATAGCTTACTCTGGAAGTAATTTCGTCGTCTGGAACGCATCGACGCTCGAGGAAGGATCGAAGGTCGTGCTCTCGCATACGTGACATAAAACGAAAAGCTCATCGAGAGAGGAAAGTCCAAGGGAACGGGGCCAGGGGGTTGCTCGAAGTTCTACAGAAACGTGGAGTTGGACCGCTAGCGACGAGGCAATCGAGTTTATCGAACAGTCTAATTAGAGGGCGAGAAAACCCTTGGGAGATTGGTCCTGTGGGGGCCAGGATCTCACACCCGTCTTAGGAATACCCTACCGTGATGCAGAGTATCGTCTCTATCGTCCTGCCTGATGCGCAGTTTCTCGAGTCCTAATACCCGCAAGTGAATCAGACAAGCTCCCCTCTCTATTATCTCTTACTAGAAGAGATTCGTAATCTGTTACGAAGCGAGAGGAAAATCACAGATTTATTGACCGGAGCACGGCATCTTTATATCAAATTATTCATCAGGGAATGCAATTGATAATTGATACGGGAAATGAGAAAATAAAACCGTCTTCGGATATATAGAAAAGACATTCATTATTTTTCACCTCATTCAAGGCATTTATGATCTTCCACGACTATGATCTTTGGAAAAACAGATTTGTTTATAGATCTTCGTTGCATTTATCATTAAGAAAGTCAATAATTATAGACTTTTCTTTTTTTAATAGAATCAATTCCAATTAAACCCTGTTCGGTTATGCGATTGGTCTCGTGTACCACTAGAGCTTTTTAGTCATTTATAGAAGATAATCGAATGGGAAATCTCGTATTTCAATCTTAAATAATCAATAAAATGAGAAGCAAGTGTCTGGTGGTAGCGTTTCACCTGTGTGCGGAAAAAAGGTAAAAAAAGAATGTACGGGTCTCGAGAGGAGTAGAAGGCGATGCTCAGGTTGAGAACAAGTATAGACAGAAAAAGGAGAGAAACTGAGAAAAAATTTGGAGAAGGATAAAATCGAGAAAAAAGAACGTCGTCTGTTTACCGAGCCATCGAATGAACCGAGTCTACTCATGTTCAAAGCTCCCATTCCCAAGATTCGTTAGACAGACTCCAGAGAATAGTGATCCAGCAACTGATAAGCTCTCTCCTTGTTTTCATTGTCCACTTTATCGATGAGCTGGCAAATTGCAGCAGACATCGGGTAATCGTGACGGTTGTGCAAGAAGATTTTGGACGCATGGAAAATCAAGGTTTAAAACGTTACGTTGGTGAAGCCATGGGAAAGAGATCGCATTTTTCGACGAAGAGACGGATGAGATTGGAAGTTGACTTGGAAGCTTCATGGTACGTGCACTCTGTTTCTATCCGCGCTAATTCGACGTTCCAGAATCGCTTCGATTCCCAGCGGTGGATGTTTGGCTGCACTGCCATGGTGCTTGCGAGAGCATCAGTGTAGTTTCATCCTCTGGGATCGTTGCTTCTTTCGTGTCGAGTTGCAAGATAGACAGGAGAGAAGAGAAAGAGACAGGGAGAGAGAGAGAGAGGGAGAGTGAGATACAGGTTTCCTTCTCTCCTCTTTGGCTGTCGTCAAGGCATTGATCTCGTGCCTGCAAACACGACCTAATTCTTGTGTACGATGAAACAGCAAACACGCCGCAAGCGTGAGGGCACACCAGCTCCGAGCGTACATATCATCCTCTTGCTTTATCACCATTTGCAAGTCCTGTTTCGGTCTTATCTATTTTTTTCAGTTCGTATCGTCATTTCCCGTTGCGCTCTGCACTCGGAATGTACACATTTCCTTTTCTCGTTCAGGAAGGAAGAATCTTCTGGCATCGCTTGACAAGCGTGAATTTACTCGCTTCGACAATTGATTCACGAGTATCTTCAACGACGGAAACAAGCGAACTGGAATATTCTCAGTTTCCTTCTGCCAACAAAACTTCCTAGGATCATTTTGGAATAATATCCCGTTCCAATCTCCGTGATTTTAACCGAAAAGACAAGTATCAAAAATATTCCAGGGTCCGAAAAATCGATATACAGTTTCGCGTGATAAACTGATGAACAGACGAGAGAGTAATCAAGTGGTCGCACTTTGTCACCTCGTTGTTTTGAGTAAAGTTGGGAAAACGGGATAAAACTCCATCAGTCCTTAATTGCTCACTTTATTTCTATCGGGCTCGCTCGATCTTGACTTTTTCCCTTGTTTGCTCAGTCCCTCCGGCCGCTGTACTTCGATCGTTTTCTTTCAATCGCCGCGATTACGGCTTGGAACAAGCGAGCAAGAGCCCGACGATAGACCGACCAGTTCCACTCGCTCACCGTATACATATGTATGGGCGATTCGGAAAGTTCTATCCCGTTTGCGATTGGTTGCTTCTCCACGCTCTTTTTCTTTCCCTTTTTCACCCGTTAACTCCGACGTCGGAGTAAAGGGCTTCGTTTTTGCGCTCGATTTAATCGGGCGACCGTTTTTATTGCTCCCTTCGACGACTGACGCCTGAAACTAACGAGCACATGCTGACCATTCTCGTGTGATTAAAGGCCTTACACATTAAATTTTCGATGCTATGATTATTGAGAGAACGCGGAAGAGCAGAAAATTGCAATTGCGCCTCGATAAATCGATCTCCACATTTTATCTTCTTCCACTAAAGATAAAATCTCTCGAATCGCGAATTCGTTTTATTGACCATACAGACTGACAAGAATTAGAGACGAAAGCCACGCTTCGATTCCCGCAAATTACTTGAATCGCACTAACGAGCATTTTTAAACGATTTCCGCAAACAAATCGCCCATTATATAATTTGATGGCATTTTAAAATTATCCGTACGGTTCAACGAATTAATTAATGTAATAATAATTAATTCGGTATTATCAATAAAACTCTAAACGTCTATCGAGTGCCGGAGAATATGGGCATAATGCAGTGACAGCTCAAGAGCAATGGCACATTCGATGCATTTTGTGTATGCTCAAAGCGAAAGAATGACCTAATTAATGGGGTTTAAAACGAACGATCCACCTCTCGATAATATCGGCCCGATTTAAACGTACATTCGACAGGGGTGAAAGATAAAGAGAGAAGTCCGGACGTTTTATGAACGAATATCAGTGGAGGGACCAGGAAAGAGTGGAAGCCGGGCGAGCGGGCAGGAAGCGGTGGGGACTCTTCGTATCCGTCGAATCGCTAAATTTATCGACACGCCCCGGCTGTGCGATTCTGGTGGAGTGAATCGCGCGATTAAAACGACTATCGCCAAAGGCTGCGCTCGACATTCATCGATGACGTATCTGCGTTTCCGTACACAAACATCCAAAAATAAAAGATATGTGTGACCATTTAAACTCGTACTCGAAAGTCCTTCAAAGTCACGAAATGCATTTTTTGAATTTTTTTCAGCTATCATTTTTTTTTGTTAATCACAGCCTGTATTAATTAATTGTTAATTTTCTGCAAAGTAATGACCTTTCGTTGCTGGAGGCAATGTGACCTAATTTTTGGTTTTTTTTTACATTACAGCTCGACACTTTTTAATTAATTAAAATACAGTAGTTGAGTGCACTTTTTGGATTAAATTGAAGATTCAGTTACTGTAAGGTTGGGATCGAGAAATAAATTTTTCGTTGCGGGTAACTCTTTTTTTTTTATCTCATCGCGCTCGGTGAAAATTTATTTCGACCCGTCGAAGTTCAAAATTGTGAAAATAAAGACAAACGAGGGTTGGGCAGTTAAATTTTATAGAGACACGGTTACGAACATGAAAACATCTGAGGATACGGGAAGTGCATGCGGCGAGACATTAAGCTCGTGCGCTGGCTGTAACTCTTTGTTGCGAAAAGCCAACGGAGTGGAAACTAGGCCAAACTAAGGTAAACCACCCTCGGCGTTCTGCAAAGGAGTCCGCGTATAGGATCACCGAAAAATTTTCGTACCGAATGACACACTCGTCGCGTCCGCTTTTCTCTCATTCGCCCACTTTAATTCCCCGTGTCTACTCTCATTTCTGGAGCTTGTAAATTCCGTCTGGTGAAATTTTACTCGACGCTCGTGAACGACAGACGCACGTGGGAGTTTTACTCTCGGCGCTAGCGAGACGTCGACGCGTCGTCGCTCTTCTCTCATCCTCGTCGTCTTTTTCCACTGGTACCCCAACGCTTCGTCATACTCTCGTTTCAAGAGGGATGAAGTCATAATTGGTTCGCACGTTTTGGTCATATACCGTTCCAGAAAAAAAGGATTCACGAGAATATAATTAATAGACAAAGTAAAATTGGGTTTTAAAGTTGCAGCAAAGCCATTTGTACTTTCGATCGATTTTTTTTTCTGAAAAATCAAGGAACTCTTTTATCTTTGAACAACATATTGGAAGAGTTTATGATTTTCTATAGACAACTCGTTATTCGTGAGAATTGTGCGCCAAAGTTAGTTGGATTAGTTTCGACGATGGTCGGTGAAAATCAGCCAAGAATCAAAGTCCGCGCGTATAAGAGCTTCGCCATCTTATCGCGCAAATGATGCCGTTAAAGGTCATGGAGAAATTCTCTCTCGTTATTCTCGCCAGCGTATAATCGACTTAGTTCGTCTTGCGTTCATTTCGTGGAACGGTTTCCTCCTCTTTTCTTCGTGTTTTCTTCATAGGAAAGAACAAGTTGAAGCGTTTTCGAACTGCGAACTCAACGAGATTTTCATTTCCGGCCACCGTTTCTCCATTTCAGCTTCGTTCTCTTCGCTATTTCACGCTTTTATCGGCTCATGTCCCTTCGGGCCCGAGCTCGCTCGGTCAGAGACCGATTCCTTTGAGAAACGCTCCTCCGAAAAGTTTCGATTCGATTTGGCAACCCGTGGAAATCTTGGAGCGCTCGACGACTTTTCCAATTCGCATCAAAGTCCAGTCTTTGTCGCTCTCTCGCGCACCCCGGCGAGTTTACTGCTCCGAACTTGTTTCACATTCGCGCGAATTAATTCAATCGCCTTAATGGATATTTTATAAGCGATTTTCCTATCCCGGGATGACGAAAGTTGGACATTCCTATCGAAAAGTTAACCGCTGTGTTATTTACGAAAATCTTCATGTCCCTCAAAGCGAATCAAAGTTCAAGTCTCAATGTACATAATAGACGTTACTTTGATAATGAGAAAACTGCCGTGAGTATATATGAATGATTAAGTTTAAAAAGAAGATTGTACATATCCGGAGGGTTTGAAGAGAGCGCCAAAAATATGGTATAAAGGGGTAAATAAAAATGTCATTACTCGAACATCGTATATTACGAACCGTGAGCCGGTATGAGGAAAAGCAGCGAAAAAAAGAGCTCCGACACTGCCAGAACGAAGCGCGACTCATTATTTTTTCGTGACAAAATCACCGGAAGAGGCCTTGGCCTCGCTCTTAATCCTGGCGCGGTTGCTCGAGGCTTAAGCCATGCTTCGACGACCGGCACGCTCTTCTGTTCTCCCCTTGGCCGTTGGAGCGGTGAGCCATCAAGTTGTCGAGGGAGTCGATGGCCGTGATAATTTAATGGCCAGGATACAGACATACACGCGTCGCTCGATAACCCTATCACGATGAGGCCCGATGGGAGCTCATTCCTCGATCGTTGTCTTCTCCGTTGGCGAATCTTATTAATCTTTTTTGCACCTGGTAAAAACTGTGCCATCACGTTCATCTCGAGCCGCGCAAAGAAGTTGAGCTAGGCTGAAAAAAGAGAGCAACGGGGAAGAAACATGATGCTGAACCGTATCGCGAACGGTATCGGACTTTCTTTTATTCTTCTTCTTCTTGCTCTTCTTTCTCTTCCATTCATTTCATCGTTGTCGATAAGGTGTACACACTATTTCCGTGTGAAATAGCAACCCCGATACCGCGGTCAAGTAGTGTGCCGAGAGCGATCGGCGAACGTGAAAGGAATGTACGTGCTCGCCGAACGTATATATAAACCGCCGAGGCGAGAAGTCGGCTGACATAGAGAGTCGAACAAGGGGTTTCCCCAGATACGTGGTGAAAACATTGCACCTGCTCTTGTACACTTATACCTTATACCTATATATACACGTGTTTTATTTCGATCTGAGCTCGCGATGCGAAACGAGAAGAATAAACTCAAGATCGCCTCAATACACCGTGGATACCCGTTCCATGACCGAAGCAACAAAGTAACAACGATCCGGACTCGGTACACTAATATCATCAACTGAGAAGAGCAACTATACGGAACACATTCGCGATCGCAATTACGCGGATAATCAAGTAAAATAAAAGTTCTAATTGGACCGTGGAGGGCAATAAAGAAGTTTTTGACTATTAAAATCGGGACGTACGGAGAATCGGATGAGTGATTTACCTCAATGTGGTCGAGGCGAATGATCAAAGCGAAACCTCCAACATTTATCATCCTTTTACGAGCTCCCTCTCTCCCTCCCTCTCTGTTCAACCAGAACGATATGTTCCCCGGTACTTATTAGCACGACGGTTTTAACCGTCGTGACCGGTTATGGAATCGATTACCCGAGTACGGAGTTGCGGGAGGAACTCGTGTCTCCCTCCGCGCCGGGAGAGGCTCCGGATCCCCGACAGTCCGAGCACGTCTGAAGAGGACGTCGAAGAGAAGGGTGGAGTGGTCCTTTGACCCCCTGGCGAAGAGCGGAGTTCGCTCTGGCCTGATGCGAGGAGAAGATAGCGCGACTGCGAGGAAGCAACCAGACGCGGTGGGCTTCGTGTAGACAAGGAGAAGACCGGGCGACTCTCATCGGGAGAAAGCCCGGCGGACCCTCCCGTCCCTCCGACCCTACGATCAGGGCCAATCCGAGCGAAATTCAGTCAGGACCCCATCACGACTGTCGATTATGCATAGATATCGAGTCAATATACGAACACTCGAGAGACTTTGAATGCGAGCGTGGAAGGGTCTGAGTTTCCGACTTAAAAATTACGAGAGAGAGCGCTCCCTTTATTTCTACCATGACATATCCAAGAAAAAGAAAACCCGGGGAAAAAGAGCATCGCGACTTTTCAACGAATAGAATAAGAAAGTTTCGGTTGACGGTACGGTGGTCGGTCATTTCGTTGACGCGCTCGGTCTTTTCCCAAGGTCAGAAACTTCAAAAGCGCCTCGAGGGGGAGAAGGAGAGCTCGCTTCGAATCTTAGAGGCTCCCTTGGTAGATGAGATGTACTCGAGTATATACATATATATATATACACTGTATATATATATATATATACCTATCGTTCGTTTGATAAATCTCAGTGAGCTGGCATGATGCGGAGAGAGTGACGACGTTTATGATCAAAGATGTTCCGAAGAGTGTACACTGTTGAGATCTACACCCTACGTATACATTGATAAAGGGATACCGTGATGATTGAGAATGGAGTACGCGAATGACGAGAAAGAGACGAGTATCTCGTATAGCTTATTGTCTGAAAAAAAAAAACTTTGTACCGTGATACAGGGTGCAAATGATAAATGTAGAGCATCGTATGCGAAGAGACAAATGAAAAGAATGCGATGAAAATAATAACCGGGCAACCGTGTTACCAAAAGCTCTTTTCGCTGCTGGGAAAATGATGAAAAAATGAGGAACAGAAAAAAAGGAAAGAGCGAAGGAGAGGAGGTCGGATATAATCATTCCGTTATCAAAGCTCTCTCCAGATTGGAATACGTTTCGAAGCGAGACGAGAATCATGTGCGAAAGAGAGCAGCGTCTTATTCCGTGACGGAAAAAAAAGTAACCAATGTGAATCCAGCGTCGGATTAGTTTTCGAGCAAAGGAGATGCGACGGTTCACGTGATAAAGAGACTCCGAATTTCACGTTTGCACGTATACTATAATATCCGAGTGCATATAAAGACAAGGCTCTCATAACGTCGACTTTTACACCGAGCGGACAGCGCGAACCTGTTTCTTTGACCAGCGTTACAGAAAAAGGATACACATGCAACGAGACTCCTTTGAAGTGCAACTATTCACGGTACGACGCTCAAATGCCGAGTGAATTCCAGCGCCGAGGCAACGTTATTAGCTTCCTCAAAATTATATACGTATATTTATAAGCTTTTGTGTCCATTTACGAAGAGAAGTTTCAAGATACCCGGAGACGTCTTCAAAGAGACGACCCGGGACTAATATTTTTTTATTCGAGTTTATAATCGAAGGACGACGAAAAAGCGTCCTCGGAGGTATTCCGAGAGATTCATGGCTTTATTTCCCTATCGAGTCGTACGCATCCGAGATGAACCTCATTGGAACGTTATCGGACGGGTCCTTTTTCGTCCGGGTGTTCTCGCGTTCTCTTTACTTGCTCGCGTTACCGTTTCGCTGCCATTCTACGGAAGATGAACGAGGGGAGGGCTGCTTCCCCCGAAGGGAAACTGCATCCATTAACGTACACAGCGAGAAAGTGCCGGTTGGGTGAAAGAACTCCGTCGATCCCTTACACTCGTGTACACATAAATTCCCGAACGGCGCCTGGTCGAGCTATGCCCGATCCCCCGCGTGTGTGCGCGAATTTGTATGAACGAGGGAGAGGAGTTGCGGATTTGAATTGATGAATAGTCATCCGTATATGTATATACCTTTTAACTCTGATGGGGTATTGAATATTACGGAATCGAGCGCTCTGCTCCTGTTGGACAGAAAACACAGTGAGAAAGCGGGCAGGATCGATTTTTCTCTCGAAACTGTTCTCTCTCTCTCTCTCTCTCTCTCTCTCTCTCTCTCTTTCTCCCATTCAGACTTTTGTTCCCATTTGCGTCATTCCGTTTCATCCTCGCCCGTTTAATTTTGGCCTCTTCCTGTATCCAAATGCGTGATGTTTCAAAAGGAAGAAATGTGACACAAATGAAAATCCATGCAACCGCGTATGATTCCAGCCGAAGCCGAGAATCATCCCTCGAGCCGTTTCTCGCTTTTACTCTCGTGAATATACATATACGCTTTCGTTTGATTCTCGTGACTATATCAAAAGTCACGTTCATGTCTTGCGACGCCAAGTAATGAAAATCGAGATCGGTTAACGTCATGACAGTATTCTGTACCTTAAGGTATTCCTTTTACGAGATGAAAATCTTGAGAATTGCCTGAATTTTTGTATACTGATAAAACATAACTTTTTTAAACGTTTTGTAAAAAAAAAGATAGGTTATCGGGGTTTTAACAGAGAATTTTTGTTTTGAAATTACGGTTTTTAGCATAGGTGTTTATGGCAGAAACGTCTTATCTCCACTTAAATTGAAAATTTTACATCTTTCTTATCTTGAGATATATTGAATAAAAACTATAGTATGGATAGATTTTAACGCATTTATCGTATAAAAATGTAGCATCATCGACCATTTGAAAGAGCCGATTTGAAACTCAGATCCCATGTATAACCTCAAAAATGTAATTTTATAATAATTTGAAAATAAACATAAAATCATGTTTAAGTTTTGATAATTGGGTGTAGTATCTATAATTATCAATTTATGATCATTTTTATGTTATTTAATAATCGTATTAACAATTTTTGAAGAAAGTTTGTCAGGGGTCCTCGTTTAGCCCCTGCAAAATCCGCCTTTACGTGCTATTAAATTAAATTCTTAACCAAAAATCAAAAAATTGTATCAAATATAAAATAAATATATTCAAAAAGTTAATTGTGTTATTTAATATTTGGTAAAAAAAAATTCTTAATTGGTGTCCTGTTTTTGTTATTTATATATAGAGAGAAAAGTTTTTTTTGGTGCGACAAACTAGTTAAGCGGGGTGTCATGAAAAAGCTGTTGCTCGAGTTATTTCATTATTCGTGACAGACACGAGTGATCGAAGAAGAAAAATAATTCGATGCGATGCCCGCGTTAATTACTGATTGAAAGATGATCGATTTCCGTCCAGAGACGTTACGTTGAATACACAGAGAGGGAAACTCGGAAGGGGAATGGGAAAGGGAGCGGAGCCCTCGTAAATGTACGGGATTGTGGGCACAGGGGCTCGGTTAACGAGGAAGTAAACGTTAATTTGTATTGATTGCATCGGGAACAAGGGATACAGGCGCGTGGAGACATCTCGAGATTACTCGCGGTGGTGTGTATTCCGCTCTCTCTCTCTCTCTCTCTCTCTCTCTCTCCTCCGCTCACAAGCCTTCGTTATCTCGATTTCTACACACGCGCGTAGACGTAGCGAAACTTGTTTCCGGTTCCAGCCAGCATACGTGTGTCGTAGAATGAGAAAGGAACCGAGAGCGGTTTCTCGAGAGGGAGAAGGAGGGGGGGGGAATTCACGGATATCGAGCGAGACGGCGAACCCAGTCGATTTCAATTTTCGAAACCAATTACTCAAGCGCACCGAACAATCGACGTTTCGGCTCTGTGACCTTTGTGTCACACCAGTATACGGAGCAGCCTGTCTCGGTTGCTTCCAGAGTAACTTATTACTGCGAATTCTCCGCCAACCCTGAGAAATTTTGGTGCAAATTCGAATCAACTTGTGAGCTAAAGTTAAATGTCCCAGAACATATATGTACATCAAGGGGGGAAAAAAATTAAATTAAAAAACTATTGTCGTGTTCTCTAAACGTATATAGAAGACGTTTACGTAACAATTTACCAAGGAACAAATAATAATTAAAAATTTGCATCATCGCGTATTTGAAAAAGAATGTAAATACAATTATGTAAGTTGTAAGTATATAAGGAATGAAATGCTATAATTTTTCTCACATTATACACAGCAAACGTTTGTTCGTATGTTTTTCATTGTAAAATTCAAAAAGTATTCGTGCATACTCTGATTGCTTATTTTTTATTATTTAACGAGTGAAATAAATCAGAGTAAAAGGGGAAAAAACAAAGGGGATAGTTAAATGCGTTGAGATTGGTCGGTGGCAAACCGCGACAATTTGCGATACAATTTGAAGGAGAGATTCGCTGGAACGGTGGGCGAGAACTCGCTTCCTTCGGCTTCTTCCCTTCTCCTTCTCCGCGTCTTCCCCGCTTTATATTTCGAGTTTGTAATGGTAAAACTTTCATAACGACCCGTCTGTTTGAATTATGCACGAGACAGTGGTGTATGCGAAACGCGAACGAGACATGCGTCGAGATGCATAAAATATAAGGAAAATGAGAAAATTTTGAATAAAATGAAAGCAAGAAGAAAATGCAAACGTTTATAAAAATTAAACTAAATATAAGAGTAAGAGTAAAAAAAAACATTTAGCTATTTCGTCTTTTAATTTATATATAAGTATAATACACACACCGGAGGGCGAGAGTAGTGCACCGACAATCCGGATTGGTAGAAACGCGGAAGGGGGTCACGGTTTCTCTGCGCATATCGTCGGTTAATTAGCTTTGGGCGTCCAATCTCAGGGACGAGATATCCTTGGCCACGCTTGAAAGCCACAGAGGGTATACCTGCGCATCGGGCCCGAGACGCACACGTGCCCGATATATCCCGTTTCCGCTCGGTGTCCTCTCGCCTCGAGATCTCGCTACGGAGATGCAATAATAACGCGCGGTTCCGCTTTCCCGCTGTCTATACCCGACGGATCCGGAGTGCATCAGACGCTCTCGCATACGTCAGATTATCCTACCTCTCTCACCAGAGTTATTCAATCAAAAGTCTATATACCGCGCCGAATGCTCATGGTAATCCGTATTAACTCTTGAGGAGATTCAACACGTCAATAATATCACAATGCTTATGCTTATCTCATTTTTCAATATACTTATCTGATAATATTCTTTTTTCACGATAATAATTATCTTCGATTAATAAAAAATTATTTTGATATTTATTTTCATTTGCTATTTTTCGTTGTGATGGATTTCTATTGTGTGTAGAATGAATAAACGCTGGAATGAAGAGTATAAGGATTTAGCGTTGTAAACATTTTTCCTTGTAATCAGAAATATATACTTATCCGATAATATAAGTATAACATATACTTATTTGATATTTTTTTCACGACAATAATTATCTTCTTCTGCTATATTTTTTGTTATTGTGATGGATTTCTATTGTGTGTAGAATGAATAAGCGCTGGAATGAAGATTTAAGGATTTAGCGTTGTAAACATTTTTCCTTGTAATCAGAATTAATAAGAAATATACACTTATCCCATAATATAAGTATAACATATACTTATCTTATCTTTCAATATACTTATCTGATAATATTTTTTTCACGACAATAATTATCTTCTTCTGATAGAAAATCATCTTGATATTTATTTTCATCTGCTATACTTTTCGTTATTGTGATGGATTACTATTGTATGTAGAATGAATAAGCGCTGGAATGAAGATTATAAGGATTTCGCGTTATATCATTTTTCCTTGTAATCAGAATTGATAAGAAATATCTTATCTTTCAATATTCTTATCTGATAATAT
>JAPYYW010001725.1:0-26130 GCA_030522545.1 Cremastinae sp. A BG-2022a | reverse complement strand
AATTGTTCTGTTTTATGACAAAATTTGAAATTAGTAGGTCGGTGTAAAGTGTCGGGGTAAGACGTGTCGGGTCTCGCCAGATAGTTCGGTACCGAAAAATATTTCGTAGAAATAATTCGACGAGTTCAATTGAGTGTCAGTTCCGAATATTTTCAATCTTCCGAAAAGTGAATAGTTCAGTGTTTCTAATTAATAATATCGTTTCAAAATACTTTTTAAAAATGTCAGTGCGGATGTATCTTATATTAAAAAAAGGTGAAATCTCTAATCAATTAATCGGAATAGAGTGCATTATGCGAAGTTGCATGAAAAATGCATCTAGACGAACAGCAAAATATCAATTAAAACGTCAAAAAAGCGGTTGCGTTGTCGCTCGTATAGATAAAATGTTAAAAAATGAAAAAAAAAAATTATTTCATTTGTGAATAAAACATATTTTCTATTTTTTTGTCGCAGATGTCATTGATGGTGAAGATGAAGTAGAGAATAAATAAGGGAAAGAAGTTGAGGAGAGGAAAACGGGTGAATTGGTGCGATGACCGGTACAATGGGTCTGTCGCAGCAGCAACGGCAGCAACAATCGTGCAACGTATCGCACGATAGCACAGATTACGCGGTCTATTTGCAATCCTCTCAGCACCTCGGGCGTAAATTAACGGCTGGTCCGAACAATCCGGCGGGGAACAACGCAAGTGTGAGGCAACAAGCTTCCGCAGAGAGCATCCGACATCAGATACTCCAAGGAGGCCAAAGGACAGATTCTCGGGACCACAACGCCAGCTTTACCAGCACCAAAGGACTCCTCAATGCCCCAGGACAGAACAATTGCTTTCTCAATAGCGCCGTCCAGGTAGGCAACCTTTGTCTTATTCATTCTCGATATTATCGATTTGTTGTCTTCAACGGTGAATTAGAACGATTTTAACCCTCAATCCGTGTGTCTGGATCATTTCTGCCTGGTCCAAAATTTCATTCCGAAATTTTTGCCGAATATTTGATGAAAAAACATTAAGAATAAGAAAAAAAAACAATTTTCGCCTGAAAAGGATATTTCAACGATTAACTATGAATTTTATTTATTTATTTTTTTTTCAATAATAATTGTGGTATAAATGTGATAATAAATGTGGTAAATGGCAACAAAAAAGACTTAGGTTCACAGGATTAAAAGGTATCGAAAATACCATTGCGGATTAAGGGTTTAAAACGATAAAAAGTTTCTAAATTTTTAATACATTGTTTCAATGTGTATTTAAATATTGGTATATAAGTCAGATTTTTGAATAATTCATTAAATAGTTTCGTTATTAAATATTACATTTGGTACAAAATTTTTTCATATACTTAGTTACAACATAGTAAAAATGTATCTATATAAGATGCATGATAGTTACATACACAAGCGTATATCGAATTAAAGACGTAATCATCAAAAAACATATGCTGGAGCCTTTTACATAATTCCAAATGTGTAAAAAGTGTTTAAAAAAAAACAACAACATACGTAAGTAGGTTAAAAACTTTACATTATTAGGTTTACATTTTACTTTCGAAACGCCTGCGAGTATGCAACACTCTCGACTTTAGTGCCCATTTCCTTCTCTGTGCTACGCGCGAACGCTTCGTGTTCGGCTGACTCGGCAATGAATAATTTTCTTTCTCTCTATACAGCGTAACTCACATTGAGATTTAGATCCCTATTGACATATTTCCTTCATCGATGCCAAATTTTTTTTCTACTCATTTTAAATAATAATTTATTTTTTATTGAGATATTTTTGTCTCAATTTAAAAATACTTAGGTCGTATTTTCGATAATTTTTTTTATCGACGGTTATTATAACATTCGCAGGAGTTTTTAGAGCGAAGTATTAATCGAGAGTGACCGAGCCTTGATCCCGTGAATGCAAAATTAAAAGGCCGAGTGAAAGTTGACCCGTTTCATGATCGATTGTGCACGCTCCCGATCGTTCTATTCAATCGCGTTTTTCTCCGAGCACAATGGGGCCAAACTGAGCGAACATTTTTATCAGCGCTCCACGGTAGTTTATGAATCAACGAGCTCGAGATTTAATGCTCCAGTCCCCGTTGACCACTTTCGATTTTCTCAGCTGTCCGGGCTCCGTTACGCCCTGTCGATTTTCGTTACGATCGCGTCCTTTGCACTCTCGCCTACGTCGACTCGGTATCTCGTCAGAATTGATTGTTTTTCTCACTATATTATTGTCAGTGCTTAGACAGATTCCCCCCTTTTTTTAGATATTATTTTTTTTTCTTTTTTCAATACAATGATTGATAAATATTTTCAAAAAGTGATAGTTTTTTCAAATATGCATGTAAAAGAGAGTTATTGAAAGAAAAAACTTAATCTTTTCCACTGCCAAAGAAAGTTGTCACGAACAAGGGCGAAGGTGACGTATTCGACACACTCGAGTTTTATTTGGTTGAAAAAGGGCTGTGGAGAAAGAAGACACTGTAAAAGCTCTTTGAATTTTAGGAAATTAGAGAAAAGGACATTTTTTCATCTTTGGTCATATACTCCACGCTCAGAAAAAAAATTAGTGCATTCAAAATAACTCGTATAAAATATGATTATTTTGAAAATTTTGAAAAAAATTTCTTTCTCAATGCCGCTTGGTTTAATCTTTGCAATATTTGCACTTTTCTGTATCATACTTGGCGAATTTTTATAAATTCAATTAGATATAAAGACTCATATATCTCATATATTATTCTAGTATTAAAACATTTTCTAAAACAATCTCTAACTTAATACTTCGTACTTAAGGTAGTTCTATCGAAAAATCGTTTTCTTAGTATTTTGTTAAAAATGTGCAAAAATCTTCTTTGATACAATGTGCAGTTGCATATTAAATTTTGAACGGTTTCACTACGTAAAACTTGAGATATCAATTGTCAAAAATCACTATTTTCTCCAATCTCCCATAAGAGCACGTGTTAAATATTGTGATCTTCAACTCTTGATATATTGACTTCTAGCTAGTGAAACTTGTTGAAATTTTGCACAGCTCTTTATTGTACTTCAAAGAAGCTTTCTCAAGTTTTTTTTTAAATCCTAAGATTATGATTTTTCAAATTTTCATATATACATACGTAACGAATACAGGTCACCCTGGATGATCTCGAATTTTGAGTATATTAATTATTCTTGAAACAATTTGCAAAAACTTTTTTTAATTGACTTAAGCTCAGAAGCCACATTGTATATCGAGATAAATTGAGATAAAAACTTTTGATTTGACTGTACCGATAGAATTACCTTAATACGTCGTGCGAGTTTGTATAATTACGAAGATATCTCACCTCTGACCTCGACAGATCCGAGAGACAGCAGCCACTGTTTCGCTCTGTCCCGATCTGCGAACCGTTGAAAATGAGATTACGTACAGTCGAGGAAAGAGGGATTCCGTGTCTAATACAAACGCTGCAACGTGTTAAACTCGCGTACCGAGGTTAACTTCTTCGCGTGAGATCGCAACGTCTCTTTTTTTGTCGCTACTGAGAAAGCCACCCACGCGATTCGCGTAATTATATGCAAAATTGTTTTACAACTTTTTTTTGCGTTTCATGTCTTTTTAATGCGTGAACAATATATTTTTTTAACGCGTTCATAAGAAAGAAGTGCGAAGCTGAAGAAAATTATAATCAAAAATATTCATTTCATAATGGACGTATTTTTTACTCCATTTTATTCTGTTCCCTCGTGTTGGTTTTATTTTTTTTTTTTATTGGCGCACTCTAGAAAAGGCACTCGTGTAACTTATTTTCGAGTATTTGAAAGAGCGCGAGATCCACGGTGACGTGTTTTGAAACCCGAGGTCTCTACAAAAAAGTTTTCGTTATATACCAGAGCAGTCAAATATCTCGAGTTTGACTCGAGGAAAAAAATATTACCCCTTGTTTCCTCTCTCTCTCTCTCTTTGATCTCGGTGGAGTCTGGCTGTATTTTGAAAAATCTCAGGAATGATTTGTGGAGTGCCGTTTATCGTTCCTGGCACGTAATACTCTTGGCACAAGATTATACTTCCACGAAGTGTTTATTTTTTGCTGTTTCTTATTTGATGCAAACAAGCGAGAAAAATACATCTGTAATTGTAAAAAAGAGAAAAATTACGTTTCGAAAAACTGATATTCTTTTTTTTTTCACGTAATAAAAGTGTTCTCGCTCCAGAAGTGTCCCCGAGGTTAATCACCTCTTATCATCTGCGATTATATTCAATTTACGAGGATCCCTTCTGTTCTCCTACCTGCAAGAAACCAGCAACTTTCATTTTCTTTCTCTTTTATCATAAAAGCTCTTTACCACATCTCTAATTTATTATTCATACAATTTCTATTCCTCAATCTTAATTTAATAAGTACTTCAATCATAGTTGTACTTCAGAAAAAAAATAATGAAACCGAAAATAATGTAAACGTACCAGAAAAATGCACAAAAGACGTAAAATCATTTCGACAGGTCGTTTTAGACGCTTCCTGGTTTTGTTTCACGCACGTGTGCGTCGCGTGTGTACGCAATTTAATGGGGCCCAAAAAAAAAGTTATTGCAACCGCGCCATCCCCCGGCTAGAAGTCAATTACGAATTCAGGGTTGCTCTGGAAAGGGAGACGAGATCGGAGGGAGGGAGAGAGAGAAAAAAATAGACCGAAGTCGAGCTACCTTATTGGAACCAGTGTGAATTATCTGAGATAGGATCATTGCGAGTAGGAAGAAGAGAAGGAGAAATGAAG
Source organism: Cremastinae sp. A BG-2022a (assembly GCA_030522545.1). Taxonomy (NCBI): domain Eukaryota; kingdom Metazoa; phylum Arthropoda; class Insecta; order Hymenoptera; family Ichneumonidae; species Cremastinae sp. A BG-2022a. The sequence goes on along the minus strand of JAPYYW010001725.1, from coordinate 21,378 downwards.
AAAAAGAAACTAGTAGAAGGTAGGGAGAGGGGAAAGGAAATAAAAAGGGAGTGAGAGGGGAGGGTTGAGGGGTGGAGAAGATTCGGAGTTGCTATTGTTCTGAAAACACCTGCCACGAAAACGAGCAACCTGCTGCTATCGCCGCTATAATAGCGGCGTATAGTAAAATTCGTAGTCCTCGGTGATGGCCCGGTCATTCCCTTCTCGTACGTTTCCGGGAAACGAATAAAATATAAAACCCGCAACGCCGAGAGTTACGCCGAATAGAAACAGATATTCGATTAGCTTTGATTGTGTTTTTTTTTCTACAAACGTCAACTATAAACAAAATATACAATTTGCTCAGGCACATTGGAATTATCTTGAAAGATGCAATTGGTAATTGGATTCTTGATTGTTCATTGCCTTCTATCTCGAATAACGATTGCACCGAAGAATAATAAAAATTCGTAGAAAATGATATTAAGTGTAATTAAAAATAAAATCTGAATCTTTGACAACTTTCTTTTTTTTTATTTATTTGCATCATCGAATCGTTCGTACGATCTTTTCATGAATTTTATTACTAAATTATGAAAGAAATACAAATAAATGTACATCGTGTGTGGGAGGCTTCTTCAAAAAAGTCAAAGATCTCTGATACTTTTTCCAATTATTTTTTTCAATGCGTGGGACTGCAAGTGTCTTTTCGTGTATTTATTCTAAACTTGAAGGAAATAGGTAAACGTGGACGTTCGAATGACTTTAACATCCCGAGATGCCCTTATTCGGGACTGAAACCTCCCACACGGACGCTTTATTGGTCGGATTAGTCACAAGACGTTACGTTCTTATTTTCCCCTTTGAAATCGGTCCAACAGACCGTCAAGTGTCCAAACGAGCAAGCAGAAAAGAAAAAGGCGAAGAAAAAGCGTCCTATTTCATCATTACATAATATATATATAAAATATGTGGTTCAAAGGTCTCTATAGTTTGAGTTACATTTTTTTGGAATTTGATCCAGTGTAAAAAAATTTTAAAAATACTTGGCGCACGTCGATGGTAAAGGCTGTCAATAATGATAATCTGGATCCTCGCGTACGCCCAGAAAGATCTCGTCTCAAACGTTTATATTCATAAATAAGTATATAGCAGGTAGGATATCTCAGTCCTGAGGCCATCGAGTTTTGATCCGAGTCACGTGCCCCGTCTCGCAGCTGCCTCTCCTCGGCGATTCCTTCTTCTGCACAGCTTTCGCGTATTCCACATGTCTTCTTGCAGCTGGACCCTTCCCTGCGCCTATCTTCCATCCGCGCACCCCCCCCCCAAATCCCGTTGCGAAAATTTGATACTTTTTTTGCTATTCCTGCTGTTTTATCGAAAAATGCCAGACTGGTATTTGTTAAGAATTTTTCTACGTGGAGAAAATTTTTTTACGATAAATTACTGTTTTTTTTTCTCGTACTGTGGAACGATTTAGAAAAATTTAAAAATTTTGTTACATAAAATATAATAATTTTTATTATTTTTGTATGAAAAATTCTTAAATTAAAAAAAAACTGTTATCATAATACGAAAAAAATAGAATAATTAATTTTTTATATAAAATTTTCTTTGCAAAAACTAACAAAATTTAATTCGTGTATTTATTTCGTTCCGTATATTATTTTTAAACTGAAAATGTATTTTTAAGTATTTTTTTATACAACAAAGTTTTATTTTTAAAGTTTATTTTTAGATTATGGAAATTGATAAATTCATGCACCTGGTGTTTGCAATATTTTTTCTTCCATGCATCTCTGTATTTTTCCACAAGTATACTTTGCCTTATCTTTTAAATAACGTAAAGATAAAAATAAATTGTTGCAGTGTAAAATAAAGTTCTAGTATCGCGCAGGTTTTACGAGTCAAGAAAATTTTAGAAGACCCGGGAAAAAAAATCGCGAAACACCGTGCTCTCGAGAAAATTGGACATTTTCGAGTTACGTTCTTATCCCGCGAGAAGCTGGAGCAACTCGCCAATTTGCCTTCCCGACGAAGCGGGAGAAAACTTTGCAGCGATCTTCTTTTTTTTTACCATTTTTTATTTTTTCATTTTTTATCTCGTGCAGTCCCGAGATGAAATTGCATTCCGAAAAAAATTCGTAAACATTATTCGATAAAATTTTGACTTTCCGATCTCCTCGACGTGCTTTTTTATTAAAAGAAGTCAGAGGGCTGGAAATTTTTCATTTATTTTATTCAGAACTTGTTTTTCTGTCATTCAAACTCATCAAAATTGAATTCGTGATGAGAAGAGAGACAAGATATTGTTCCTGAATAAGAAAGTGGAGAAGGCTTACGGAAGAAAATGAAATAAAATTAGAATATATCGGTTCGGGTGCACTTTTAAAAAGTGCATTATGTGCATCGTCGAGGCAGGTGTTTCTCGGAAGCAAAACACTTGGACTGACTCATCGTAGTGTCTTGCCAGCAGGTGGCGTGATTCGGTTGCGCCTTGGTCTGGAATACGAGGAACCGGAAGCCAAATTATGAGATACCCTCTCATCCGTATCTTACGAATTTACGAGACGTTTGTCCTCGTAGAATCCTCCAGTCACATGCACGATAGAAGTCGTCAACACGATTCTCATATAATAATTCAACAAATCACGATAGTAAATTTTTCATAAGTGACAACTATACCAATTATTTTACAACTAAATACGTTTTTATAGAGAAACATAATATATTATTAGAATACAATCTAAATAAAATTTAATTAGTCGAAGAATAAAATCAGTATACTGATTATTTTTTCAATAATACTGATTATGTTTTAAATAATCATTATTTTTTAAATATACAGTATACTTGTTACTTTTGAATTGTATATTGTCATTTGTGCATGATAAATTTTAAATACTTTTTTCTTATCAATTGTGGACACTGCTCGCAATTAATTTGTGGCTTGGTGGCAAGGAAAAAGGACAAAAAATTGATGAATAGAAAAAAGGGGGAAGTGTGCGCGAGAAAGGTTCGCGATTGCGAATAAGTTTGCGGGCGTAAAACTCGCGAAGGTAAATGAAGATGGGCGGGAGCGTAAGAGGGAAGCCTGGCGGGTTTCCCTAGCGCTGGGTCGTGTATTCCGTGCTTGAAGAGACTTTGTCGAAGACGAAGAAAGAGAGAGAGAGAGAGAGGGAGAGCAAAGCAGGAGGAGCGCGAACCACGTGTGTGGGAAAACGCTACGATGCGAGACTGAGAAACGGAGCTCGTTCGATCGTCCAGCAAGATCCTAAGACGAACGAGTTCGTCGATCCTTGCGCACTGACATAATGCGCCATCATCGCCGCATTAACGCGGAAAGAAGTAATCGCTACGCAGAAAAATTCTTAACAATTTGAATATTTTTTCGTTGAAAAAGTCACTGAAAAGCGAGATCGTATCTTTCCTTCGATTTTCTTTCGCGCAACACACTCTTCATTATATATTTTCCGGCTAGTTTCTCGAGCTCTGATTCCCTCAGGATTTTTTTCTTCCCGTTTATATTTCGCGGTTGAAAAGTGCGTATGCAAAATGATTTAGTCGCGTTATCTCGGGATCTTCGAGGTCCGTCAGCTCATTCGGGATCAGCATGCGAAATCTAAAACTTCTGGACTCGGCGAAGCGATTCGCGCGGCTGATACTCGCCCCGGTCGCTGGCCTAGCGTGAATCGTACACGCGCATCCACGTGTCCGCTCGTTCTCCCATTGCCCGGATCCCCGGAACGACGTTTCGCTTCGACTTGCTCGCTCCACGTGCGAATAACGCGATACCATACTTCGAGCACCTCGTCGTTGCTCCAGATCGCTCCACTCTATCTTTCTGGACCATAACCATCTCACTCGTCTCAGGTTCTCACCTTATCTCACTTCCCTAATTCCCATTTGCTTCTACATTTTATTTTTCCTTTCAAACGCCATTCATTTTTTTCATAACGCAAGTCTCGGTATCAATTTTTTTTTATAATATTTTTTATAATAGTTCAAGCCTCCTGTACGACTTTAATTGGTAAAAATAATTATTTTATGACGGATGAATGCTTGATTGAACCTTTTTTTATCAAATTTTATCCAAATTGACGACTTTGGTGAAACATTGTTGAAGTTGAGGTTCTTTGGTAGGTTAGTTCAATTATTAGTATTTTGGGAGTAAAAAGGTTTACTACTTTGCGAAAGAAGCGCTGAAAACATAGAAGCACTCGAGTCGAACCTGCTGGGGTTTACATGGCACTTAGCCAACTTGAGCTATTCAAAAAATTAAATTTGTTACACTGAACCTTAATAGAGGACGTAAAAATATTGTATATAAATACATATTTATAATATCGTCTCGAAACACCTTAAAAAAATGTAGTTGCGGATGAAACTGCTGTACAATTGATGCAAATAAATTCGATCCCGCATTTTATTCTATTATATTAAATTAAACATTAAATTAAATTATATTAAACATATGCAGTCTTTTTCAATGCTATTAAATTCGAGCGAACAATTTTTCAATAGCGGTTTTGCATTGAATAATTCAATTTTTTATAATAAATTATTAGTTCTATATGTTTTTAATAACCAATGTAGATTCAATGGTCCTTTTTTAGCTTGATTTAAAAAAATACAAAAAATATGAATCACCCTCAATAAAGTTGATTTGATATTAAAATTGCTAAAAAATGGCATATCAGATTTTATTTAACATTAAAAGAGTATTTTTTTATTGTATAAATATGTATGCAAAATTCCAAGAGGATTTACTATGCATAAGTTTAGAATATTCGAAAATTTCTTCTTAAAAGCATAATTTTCGAGTAATTGCGCAATTGAGATATCCACTCTGTTTTAAATTGCTAATTTGGTTTGAGCTCTTATATGAAAAGCTACAAAAAATTGAAATTTCAAACAATAAACAACTAATTTATCATTATTATTTTTACTCCATAAAATCTTTTAAATTTTATTCAGTCTTCTGTGTGATGTTGAAGAACGTTTATGGAAATTTTAAAGATATTATCCTTGAAGTCATTTTATGCAACTATCTCCTTGACGTCTTATCATTTACGTCATCGAATTTCTTTCTGCCACACTGAGAAAATAATTTCGTCAAAATTCTCCAAATGATTCGTAATTGTTTCAATATAGCACCATTATAAAATTCATCAAAAAATAGCAAACGCGATAAATTTTTTTAATCCCTGATTTTTCATTTGAATAATTTTGCTTGACAGATTTGGTAGAATGAAACAAAAATCTAGTCATATCTGGATGAAGCTTTTTTTCTCAAAGTAAATGTAGCCGGAGAAAGATGAAATAAGTAATTTTTTCGAAATTATGGTCTCGAATTGTTATAATAATACGAGTGCATCATTATAGTATTTGACGATCGAACCCCCCGCGTTTGTCTAACGGTTTTCACGCTGGCACTCGTAACAAATTAATTGCAGCTGAACATTGGAGCGAGCGTTCTCATACGAACGAGCGGAAATCTCGCGCTAAATCTTCCATTAATAAATAAAATAGCGTTCTAATATTTAACGAAGAATTTACTGCCTTGGGGGATGTTATTCTGGTACGCAGTGTAGTCCATAGGTTTTCCCGTTATCCTAGCTGCTCGCTTTTGATAAAGGAAAGAAACAGCCGAGAGAGAGAGAAAGAGAGAGAAAGAAAAAGATAAAAACAAAAAAAAGCAAAAGGAGAGAGATTGAAAGACTGAGGAAACGAGGAGGAGAGAAAAGCTATAGATGCTGGGTGAAAAAGCGGGAAAAGGATAACACGTTGCTCGCGGTATAACTTAACAACTTACACGGTAGCATTCGAGAACACGAGGTCACCTATTTGAACTAGGAAGAAATTTTCTCTCCTTGCTTGGGCGTGGTCCATGTGGATTATTGTTATATATACTCAGAAATATACTTATATCATATTCAATCTCAAAACGCCCTAAAAATTTATTTTACGTAATCTTTTTTTTTCCTTGAGACCATCGATGTTTGTATATTTATCGTGGGTGACGAAGAAGATGTAAATGAGTATACAAGGAATTTCGTTACCTGCAGCAACTGATTATTATCGGAAACTGTTTTTTTTTCAACTCCTCGGCAGAGCTCGTTGTCCTTGCCTCTGCGAGCAATTCTTCGGATGCTGCTGCAAGGACCATTGCTTGGCTATTCTGCAATCTCGCTTTCCTTCTCGTCGCAATAAAATGCGAGCCTCGCGTCGTCCATCGGACGTTCCGCGTCGACTCGAACATTTTCAAGCTTTCGAATTCTCGTTCAGAAATCTTTTTTCACAAACAAAACCTCGAAGAACATTTTTTTGTGTATTTTTTTATTAATCACGGAATATTTGTTTAGTTAATTTTTATATTTATGAGAAAATACATTTTTCGAGCAAAATATAACGTGGCAGCTTGTATACGAAACTTCCTTTGTCTCCACAAAAAGGGACTTGGCACGAGTTCCACGAATTGTCAATTCGCGATCCACCGGCCGGTTTCTTCCGAGCGACGCTTCTTTATACCTGAGTCTTATTTTTACCTCTTTAGAGAATTTTTCTCGTGCTCTCCAGAAAATTACAGACAGCATTCTACGCTAAACTTGCCACGATATGAAAAAGGTTTGAAGAAATCAACCGGAAAACTCTGCGAAGTGTTTCTCCAGCGACTCTTGCACGATTGTGAATATTCATTCGTAACCTTTTTCCGAGTATCTTGCACGCATTTTCGTATTTAAATTTGGTGCCGAGTCGAGGTGTCGATATAATTTATGATGGTAAAAGTTGGAAAATCATTTCGCAAGTGACCAAACGAGGTTGGCCTGGAATGTGGTGAAAGAGCGAGAACATGATGAAGAGAATGGAAGAAAGAAGTCGTAATGACACGCGATTATGACGATCGGGCGTATTGATTAGAATTTCCAGCAGGGCGATATTGCGTTAGAATGATTCTTGCGGTCGAGGAGACGCAGAGAGATCGGGCACTCGCGGAATGTCGGGCATCGCGGATTTGTAGTTTCAAGAGTCGAGATATCCATTAGCCGGGAAGAGGAATGTCCTAGAAAATTTCGAATGCTCCGAGCATTCAGCTCGTTCCCGTTCGACAGCGGAAAATGCGACGAGTGTTCGCCTTTTTCCGGTCAACGGCTATAATTAGCAAAAGGAAGAATCTCTCCGGAAGCTAAAATGAATCTGAAGCGTTTTACGAGTGACAGAAATCTCTGAAGATTCCCCAGAAAGATGTGACAATTGCGTCGTTACAAATTTTTTAAAATAGACTCGGGTACGTAAGGATTTGGAAAAATTACTGAAAAAGAGTTACAAAGTGCAAATTGCTGGACAAAAGTTGTTTTTTTACGCCTCGTTCCCAATTAAAATAAATTCGCTTTAATTGCAAAACTCGGAAGGAAGAAGAGAGGCGTGAGGAGAGAGAGCAAAATAATTGCGTAGGAGATTTTTATTGCGAGCTTTTTTCAGCGAGTCCTGCGAAATCCCACGACCGTGCCCGGGGGTTAAAATTGCAAGTAGAAGGATGTACATGTCATTAGCATAGTCAGTAGACTCTTTTGGATTTACTACTTTTTCACGGAGGCCATACGCGAGCGATTTTGTCTCTTTCGCTCCTGCCTTTTTCTCTCACGAAAGAGAAGAAAAAAAAGTAAAAATGAGGGAGAAAAAAGTACTCGGAGGATTGTCCCGTAGATTGGCAAAACCATAGTCTCGGGAACTCCCACGTGGCTCAGTCACCGTATCAAAACCAAGCTTTTGTTATCCCATTACGAGATTCATTTTATAATTCGTCCAGAGGGCAACGACTGCCGAAAATCACATCTTCATCGAAATTTTCCTTTCTTTTTTTTTTCATTTATACTTGAAACAATATCGAAGCAAGAAAACCAAAAGCAGAGATGGGCAGAGCTCGATACTTTTCTGATGAATAAAAATATTTCAATGGGTGATTCTAATTTCATAAATGAGGCAATGAAGATTATTTATTGAAAATTTTTTATTTCTCAGAAAAGTATCGAGCTCTGGCCAAAAGGACCGCTCAATATTTTATACAATTTCTTATGTACGAAATTTAATTTTCTCACACCTCTTATTTATATATTGTCGGAAGTAATTAAGATCTGTCAGACTTTACGTACAGTTTGATCGACAAACACACTCTATAAGGATTCATGATTCCCCGTGTCGTACACAAGCGCACCTTTTCTCCCTTTACATCTTGATTAAAGTTCTCTCGGAATTATACTTTTATATAAATGCAAGACAAAAGCAGAGAAAAGTGCTCTCGTAATAAAGCGGGGTTATCCGAAAGGGAAAACTCGTATCTCTGATGGCTCACACACAAGACGCCGGAAGCACGCATAATTCATCACAAAGTTACAACAATTTTTCTCAAAATGACAGATATTTGAAAATTAACTCAACTCCTGACTATCCAGAGTGTCTAATTATTTAACTTTTGTTCTCTGTAAATCTTTCTCTACGAATAAATCGTATTACATAGTATGATCCCCTGTAACCTTTTACATTTCAAAATTAATGACTTGAAAAATAACGTTTAATTGAACTCGAACACATATTTGATTAACACATTCTGAATTTAAAAGCTTTTTACAAAGTATTAGAATCTTTACTTATACAGTTTAGACAGTTTACATTTTTTCAATTATTTTTTCAAAATTCATTATTTCAGCCATAATTTGCCATGCAATAATTTATTTCATTTTTTTTTCACGCAACGATCAAATTTTTGAAAACTTTGTGTATGGGAATGATTAGAGGGATTTGGAAAAAAGCGTTTTTCTCGGGCGATTTCTCGATCGTTTGGCGTGTCGAGCGATCTATGTGGCGCCGACGACGGATTGAGCTTTATGCGAGCTCGTTGGAGGGGGCACCGTTCAAAGCGCCGGCAAATCCCACGTGACTCAGCCACCGTGACCACACACAGTAAAACGTACGAGCCGTGTAGCGTATAGTATACGAGCCCTCGGTGTGGGAGGCCGATAAAGATTACTCCTCGCCGGGAGAGTGACACTGAACTTATATACATATATACAACTTGCGCGTTTTACGATCTCGCTCGTTCTCTCTCTTTCTACGGGACGTTTCAAACGAAATCTCAATTTTCAGAAACGCGCTTTCCCCCGATTCTCGTTCCGGACCTGTTAAATTCACCCATACGTAGCGTTCCCAAACAACTTTTCCCATCAAATTCAAATTTCGAGACGAACATTTTATATTTTCGTTCGAAAGTTTCTTATCGCGCTGAAAAAAATCGTTCTTCATTTCAATCCGAATAATTAATCGCGGGACAAACGTATACTCTTCGTTCTTAATAAATCTCCTTCGTTACGCACAAGCATGATCGTTTCGTTATTTTGATTTTGTATACAAATTAATATACTTTTGTATCGGAGGAGCCTGTAGGGTTTAAATTTTGTTATTGCGATTTTGTTTACAAATTAATACACTGTTGCATCGGAGGAGCCTGTAGGGTTAAAGTTACGTTATTGCGATTTTGTATACAAATTAATTCACTTTTGCATTGGAGGAGCTGGAAGGGTTTAAGTTTCGTTATTGCGATTTTGTGTACAAATTAATATACTTTTGCATCGAAGGATTCTGTAGGGTTTAAGTTCCGCTATTGCGATTTTGTATACAAATTAATACACTTTTCCATCGGAGGAGTCTGTATGGGGTTTAAGTTTCGTTATTTTGATTTTGTATACAAATTAATACACTGTTGCATCGGAGGAGTCTGTAGGGTTTAAGTTTCGTTATTTTGATTATGTATATAAATTAATACACTTTTCCATCGGAGGAGCCTGTATGGGGTTTAAGTTTCGTTATTGCGATTTTGTATATGAATTAATACACTTTTGCATCCAAGGAGCAGCCTGTAGGGTTTACATTTCGTTATTACGATTTTGTATACAAATTAATACACTTTTCCATCGGAGGAGCCTGTAGGGTTTAAGTTTCGTTATTTTGATTTTGTATACAAATTAATACAATTTTCCATCAGAGGAGCCTGTAGGGTATAAGTTTCATTATTTTGATTTTGTATACAAATTAATACACACTTTTCCATCAGAGGAGCCTGTAGGGTTATTAATGGTTTTGCGCACAACAGGCGAGCGCCATCATCAGAATAAGGTACGAGAGGGAACAAGCGCTCGACGAAAGGAGGGAAGGAGAGAGGTTAAGAAAATATAAGGGAATCGTAGGGTAAAAGCGGAAGTCGCGAGCGGAACTGCTCCGTGAACCCGACAGTGGTTCACATGGACAATATGCCTGTTGCTCATCGCCCGAGGTCACGATAATTTTCTCGTGTCAGAAACGAATCCTGCAGAGGGCTCTCATTCGTTTCTTTTTTCTTTCTCCTCTTTTTTGTTTTGTTTCGTCACACTCTTTTTTTCATTCTCGCGAGCAAAACTCGCCTTCGCGGGCGCCAGCCAACTATTATCTTAGCGTATACGACGGTGCTACCGCGCGCGAGTGCCTGGATCTGATAAGTCGCCCGATTCACATGCAGCACCGTTCAACGTGAATCGTGCATCGTCGTTTTTTACCTGGGCGTGTTTACTCACGAGCCCCCGAGACTTCTTCTCCACTTTTTTTCCTCCCCTTTCGCTCCTGTCTCGCGTCTCGCGCGATTCCGGCGCTCTATATCAAAAGTCGCTCGGATATGTATCTAACGGAATAAGAAATGAAAGCTTTTCGTATTTTTCATCGGCAGGGAATTCTCCCATGCTGCTGCCTTCTTCTAGCCCATGGGACTGACTCATCACGGGAGCCATCGTAAATCACACGCTCATAATTACTGACAAATTGATAAGACGTAATTACTATTTGAAGTTGGAATATTTATATGATAATCGTTTGTTTGAGACCTGCTTAAATCCACACGGAGATTTTCCCTTTTTCATGTATTCTGCTGTGCCGCGTTTCAGAGCAATTCCTTTTGAATTTTTGATTTTATTCATTATAAGCCGATTTCAACATGTTACTGAGAAATCTCATCGCGTCTCATCTTCGTGGTTTCGTACGCAGAGAGATCGAGGTCAAACGCACGCATTATTTTTTGTTTATTGCTTTACACCGAGAGAGTCGAAAATGTACGCGGGAAAGAGCGCATCGATCGATGATTATTTTTTTTTTCTCTACGCTTAAATTCTGTTCGTTCTCATCCTCGAATTTCGACGAGATCCGAAAGTTCGTACAATAAAAATATTCACTTCGTCACTATGGACACTCGACATTTATTTGAACTGTTACTCACATCAACTTAATTGACTCTCGCGCCATTTCATTTTCATCCTCGATTATTTTTTAACTTTCTATTTAAAGTAAGAGTCGTGTGAAAATCGTTTGAGATACGATTTTTTTTTAATTTGCACAGGGCCTTGTTAAAGGTAGTTTTCTATCTGAAAATCTTTTTTTTTTTATTTCGTTCAAAATTGCATCAATCTTTTTGCAATATCATACACGTGTACTTGATTTTGACAATTTTTCATTTGCTGTTTATTTTCAAGAAAAATCTGTACAAATTATCCAAAAGAAACCATTAAATTTGACATAATTTTTCATACATGCATTTTAAAACACCACATCACAAATTTATAGCTGCAAAGTCATACATGTGCGTACTTGATTTTAAGAGGTTTTCATTCGTTGCTTATATATTGAAGAAAAATCTGTAGGATTTTTCCAAAATAAACAAATTTGACTCAACACAATTTTTCATATTACATATATATTTCAAAACACCATATCACAAATTTAGCCAATATACTTTTACTATTTTTAAAATATCTTGAAGTCATCTTTGATACTTCATAGATTATATACGTACATGTGTATAAATATTAAATGAAGATGCACTTATCGACTTTCCTTGAGAGTGCTTGTGTGCTCAAAAGGATCTTAAAAATGTTTAAAATTTAAATATGCTTATAAAAAATGAAGGATAAGGGAATAATATCTCGCGAAAAGGCGACGTATGGCAAGTGTGTCACTCGAGTCGTAACGCGAATATACAGGCGTTATCGTCCCGAAGTTTATGACTCTTTCGCAATGAAGCGAACATTACAATGCAGAATCCCATCAGCTATACATACGAGCGGAGTAGTAGTACGAGTCTCTCTTACCATAGTCGCACGTATAGAGAAAAATATATAGTACAACGTGAACCAAGATGGCGTCGGGTCAACATCCTCCGAACTCTAATGGAGAACTCAACGCGGAATATTCCCCGGAGCATTCATTATAACTTTACTATGTATTCCCGCAAAACTCTTCGAGAAAATTTTTCATCGTTTTTCGCACAGCAGCATACGTAAACTCGACGATTTCATTAGATTTTTCCTCATTATTTACAAAACATTTATATAATTACGTCTTGAATTCGATTATTAGAAAAATCATCACGTATATATTTTAATAAAAGATAAAAAATTGCCTATCGCTATTTAACCATGAAAAATTTCTACATTTTAAAGGGACAAAACTATATTGAATACTCATTTTGTAAAAAAGGAATGAAAACCTGAAATTTTTAGAAGATTTACATAAAAACTTTCGTCAGGCCGTAAAATTGTGTCATCTCGTTAGGGAGATTGGTAAAAAAAGGTGTATATAACAATCGACTAAAAGTATTTTGTACAAAAAGTGGTTCCATGCCCGTTGCAAATGTCTTATTTCGTTCCACGTGGTCGTGTCATTGTTCTTCTTTTATTCTTTTTTATTTTTTACGAAAACTGGTTCTCGGCGAAGCTCCGGATTGGCGCATATCCGTCGCGGAGGGAGAAGCTCCACAGGGCAAATGGTTCCGTGTACCCTTGGCCTCGGCGATCCCGCGCTTTTTTTTCCCGCGCGACGCCATTCGCCGAACAAAGAGAACCCATGCACTCTTGTTCGTTACGAGAGCATTATTTTTCTCTCTCGCGCGCCTTTATTTTTATTCCTAGAGTGCACTTTTTTGTTCTGTAAAACAGAACAAGCTTTGAAAAATTGTCTCTCTTCATCGCTCGGGAATTTTGAGAGACCAATGAGATAACTTCCGGTGACGATATAATATCCGTCAGGGATTTTTCTGGACCACCGCACGCTCCGGAGATTCCGCAGGATATGCGTCACCGAATGTCCTCGTAGGCCACCTACAAACTTCTTATCCTCATTACGGCGACCAATGGATCCGGTGTGAAACCTTCTTTCCCCGAAATCCGTGTCGGACTCTTTTTTTTTCTCGCTCTCTTTCTTTTCTCTCGTGTTTTCCCGGTGTGGTCGAATTACGGGTGAGCTCGCGTTGAGCAAGATTCAATAATTTATACAAAATATATTCAAAATTACAGCCACGTTTGAGTAAACTGAAATTCTTTGATTACATTAATTCTCGAAATTATACGTGAGTCATTAAATAAGCGGTTCGATAAATTTTAAGAAATCAAAAGAAAATGAACAAAAACGTTTTTTATGAAATTCGCGAATTTATTGGTTTATGTTTGTAAAAGAATTCGTTACGATGGATAAAGAATTCTTGTATGTGTAATAACGAATGAATTTTCTCGCCATCTTTTCGTGGCGAATTCGTTTTTGTACTGGAATAAAAGACCGCGAGATGAATTTTCCTCTCTCCCGTGTGGGGGCGACTTCGCTGCGATCCGGCAAACTTTTACTCCAGTTTTTAAACTCTGGCGAAACCGGTTTTCATCTCGTAACCGAGGGAATTCGAGAGAGAAAGAGCTATCGCTCGGAGAACAGTAAAAATAAAGAGGGAAAGAAGTTTTTAAATCAGCACACGCGCCGGTTAAGAGTTTTCTCTTATATTTTATGTATCCTTCGCGAGCTCTTTTTCCCGATGCGCGCACTGCATTTTGGTCAGCTTCTCCAATTCCCCATCCTCGATCGGCCACGAAAATCGAGGATGTTTTTACTACACGCCGTGTTGTAGTACTACGATCTTTTCATTTTTATTTCTCGAAAAACCGGTTTAGCTCCGTCTCCCTCCCGTTAAAGTGTGTCTCTCTCGCTCTCCAATCTTTTCCACCTCCCTGACGATCTTTCGGTTTCTCCTTCTTTCTCTCTCTCTCTCTCTCTCTCTCTCTCTCTCTCTCTCTCTTTCTCTCTCTGCAGCTCTGCACGTTTCTTCGTTTTTCTCTTCCTATATGTACTTCTTGCTCCTTGAATTCTCCTTTTGTTCTCTTTTCTCCCTCGAGATATCCTCCGGAGTCTTCTACCGGAGCTTACTTTTACTTCGGATGCAGAGAAAGACTCGGGAGTTTCGATGCATTTGTCTCTCTGAATCCTTTCTGCATTTAAACGATTTTTCCCCTCTTTTTTTTAATTTATAAAGTTCTGTCATATTAATAAATGGTGTAGGTAGCGAAGATTCATGCAGACGGTGGTACATCAGTCACGAGCAATGAATCTGTCGTCAAGTTCATAAATCACCCTCGACTAAGTCACGATTTTTGTTTTTTTTTTCCTCGCCCTTCCGGTGATATTTGTCCCGGATATGGAACGTTACATTCGAGTTTATTTTGCATACATATATATATGATGGAAATTTTGACGGAGGGAGCAATTTTTGCGTTTAACCTGACGCAAATTGAGACTCTGCGATCTGTCGATAGCAGACGATGAGTTCGAAGCTGTACGTTCAACATGGCGACCGAGCTCGCTTCTCGTGGCTCCCTCTGGAACCTCCGAGTCGTTACAAGGGCCATCGAGCTCGTAAGCGAGCTTCGATATACACGAAAACCAGTTTTCTACCCTCTCGCTCGCTCTCTCTCGTATTTTCATCTGACAGATCTTCCTGGTCTCCCTCGCTCTGCCCGCCGCTGGCTTCCACTCTTTTCTATTCTCTATTTTTTTTTCTCTTCTTTTCCTCTCCCATTTTCTCTTATTTGAAGCGCTGCGCACGTGTGCCACCTCTGTAAATTGAGGCTTGGCTCCAGTCGCGTCTCTCTCTTTCTTTTTCTTTTTCTCTTGCTCGCCCGTCTCGTTTTCTACAATCGGAGACTCCGAAGTAGCCGCGAGAAAACGGAGATTGTTTCGCGAGAACCGCAATTTTCAAGTTTTTAGAAAATCGTCAGTCTTACGAGTTTTTATGATTTGCGGGAACAAACGCCAATTTTGTTCTCATATTTTCCAATCCTTCGGAGCAAATTTTTCGTAGTAAATAAATCCATACTAATACATCACTTTTTTTTGGACAATATTTTGCCAAATTTATTTTCTTTTTCTACATATATTTATATTTTATATTTTTTTTTATATTTTATAAAATAACATGCACTGGGCGCAATAATATAATTGAGAGTAAAAAGTATATGTAATGACCGGTGTCTCGATTATTTTGCAATTTGCTCGCTCAAGATATTCGCTTTGTCGGAAGAAGCTGATGAGTTGAAATTTAAGCAAGTGCGAGAACTTAACGGTGCAATTTACACACGCCCCTACTGAGAAAATATGTATAGCGCGAATAAGTATATGCGTCTGCACGGAATAAGCGTCGACCAGAGGCTCTCGCTTCGGAGTGCACGTACCTGCATAAATTTGCTTAATGATTTTGCGCGCACGCACGAAAAGCCCGGAAACGACTCGAAAAAAAAAAAGATTTTCACAAGAAAAGCTGACTCTGAAAAAAATCTCCCCTGACGAGAGAACATTTATTCTGTACTCGTTACAAACCGACAAATTTTACCATCGTGTTATAAGTTAAAAAAAACACTTTAACCAAAATAAAAAATATTTGTACGGAATCATTAAAAAAAATCTAAATTATAAATTAAACTATTCTCTAATTTATATACTGTAAAAAATTATAGTAAATATTTTATTATATACATATGTAAAAGTGACAACGATACTAATTCTTATTATTAAATTAAATATACATTGTAAAAAATGTCGCAGTAAACTAAAAACTAAAAACATTTACATTAAACTAAAAAAATGTATTTAGTTAAAATATAATATATATAGTTGTAACTTTATGATAAAATCTATACTCTCGTGATATTTATTTCAGTATGCACTTTGCTAAATTTTAGGCTGTACAGATTCAATAACGATTCTGAGAAGGAAAATTATCAATAACGAATATCTGGCACGTGGACGATGTTGAAATTGTAAATGTATGAATTAATTACGACAGGTACCATCAACAAGAAGGTATATACGCATAGCATATTTATTTTGCTGCTATTATATATGAGATTCAGTCCTGACGAAATAGTCGAGGAGATGCGCGGAACGGGAAAGACGATCTCGTCGATTGACCTCGATCGTGTTACGCAACTCTTGCTTTTCTGCCGTACGGTGTCTCTTTCTAGCCTCTGTAACGGGGAAGATGAGTCCTCTTCGTAATTCTCCTGTTTCGCGTATCGTATTAGAAACACTTTCCTTTCACCTGATGACGCCGCTGCAGACTCCATATCAGCATCTTTCGCTGCTTCGCCTCGCGAAATAAATTCGAAGACCGCGCGCGTGCGGTTAATAGTCGAGAAATGGCGAATGCCAGAGATGCATCGTCTCTCCTTAGTTTTGTTCTTTTTTTTAACTCTATGCTAGACTTTTCTTTATTTTCTCCCGTTGACATTTATACGCGCGCACGAGCCAAAGACACGAGATATTTGTGCCCCGTTGAAAGCCCCGATTCATCATCCGGTGGCAACTCGCACTTTTGCACGTAAATTAAGATCGATCGAGGCATACCTTTTGAATTCGGAATCCGCTTCTCTTTATCTCGATCGCTAACGAGAATCGATCTGTTGATTTTTTTTTCTCAACAATTAATTATATATGGTTAAAAAACTGATTTTTTTGATCAGTTTTTTGAGTTTTTCAATAAGAATTCTTGGATTGCGCCCCGAATATATAATTTTTTCGTTATCTACAATAAATTTCCGATCAAATATAGGCTCTTAAAATCGAAAAAAAAATTCAAAAAATGATAACTTTTTAAATAATTGATATATTAACGTAATTTCTGCGCCATTCGATTCGTTTTGCGAAAATCTATGAAAGTTACCCTTAATAAAGTTGATTTCACCAAGAGAATGAGAAGATACCGTAAATTGAAATTATCCATAGGTTTCGTTATCTACGGGAAATCACCCATCAAATGTAGGCTCATAAAATCGAAAATAGTGAAACTTAAATATTTGTTGTAGAGTATCAAAGTAGAAGACATGGTGAAAAGTAAAAAATATACTTGAATTTATGAAAATATCAAAATATATATCGAGCCGGATATGCAGAAAGAGAATCGTGCTTCTGGTCACCCCTGATGAGTTCGGAGCGTATATCTGACAAAAAGAAAAGGGAGAAAGAACTCGGTGTGGTTTTCCTTCCTTCACGGATGCATGCGTCCATTATATATAGAGTCTTAAAATATATACGTATATATATAATGTATACACATGAATTTCTTCTTTTGAAACGTTGGAAGCAGGGTTCTTTTTTATTCTCTCTGGAAATCTACACGATCCTTGTCTAGGATCGTCAGGATGAAGGTTTTCGATAGAAAAAGCGAGACGAATGGGTCGAGCAGGTAATAAAGGGCTTTGGAGGGCCCAGCATGATTTTTCTTCGGGCTGCCTCCCTACGGGAAGCCGGCACACTCGGACTTGTTTCCACTCCGGGGCGAGAGCTGTAACACCAGCCGAAATCCACCTGCGAAGGGACGCTCGATCCTCAACCTGAGCCCCTCGTCCTTTTTATTCTCTATTTTCTCCTCCCTTTTTATTTTTATTTTTTTTTTCATCCTAATTCTCGAAGATCAGCCTCTCTCGCAACCTGTAGATGACTTCTCTGTACCACCTGATTCCTCCTCAAATCATCTCCTGGATTAAATTTCCATTTAGAACGTGCATTGCGCAATAAAAGATATTTTTTTTATAAAAAGAGTCACCTGACGTGACTGAGCTACACATTTTTCGAGCCTTTTTCCATCCAAGGGGAATAAAATCGATACGAAATTCTACGATTCTTTGAGCATCAGACCTTTTGATTTTAAACCTGCTGTGAGAAGTCAAAAAAAGTGACGGAGATACACGAATTCGAGACGAAAATATAAAAGGTCAATAATCTTCGTTTTGGACATTCTTTGGGATATGTGAAATTTTGAATAATCTTTATGTACGAACGCTATTATAGTGAACTTTATTGAATCGAAGGAGGAAGAGACTGAGAGCTCGGTGAATTGCGGGAATAACATCTGTGGCTCGTGCTCGGGCCACCCGTTAACGCGCAAAAACGCGCGGCGACGACAGATGCCTCCGGGAAACCCCGCAAAAGAGTCTTCTCCTTATTTTTTTTCTTTTATATATTTTCCCTTCGAAGGCGCACGATTCGACCCACCCGCTCCTTTTTAAGCCGATCTCCGATCTCTCGGCACGCGTGTGTTCTCGCCGGAAGACGATCGAAGCACCGATTCGCGCAATAAAATGTTTTTTTTTTCGTTATTTTCCGAAAAAAGAATGAGAAACGACGGCTGGGACGTTGAGCGCAGTGTCTTTACCGAACACAGGAGAGGCGGAAACTGCATCGGTTCTTCTGAAAATTTGAAGAATACGAGCCGGAGTGAAATCGATCCAGAGGGATTTGGCCACGAGAGGGTTCCGGCCGGGAGAAGAAAAGGCGGGGGCAGAAACATTTTCTCTCATTTTTTACTTTATGTTCGTATACACGGTCAGTCTTTGTTGTCCTCGCGAATGGCGCCAGAACTTCTATAGAGCCACCCGCTGCTCGAGACCGTTCTCGAACGCGCGCAAGGAGCAAATAAGCGTTCTGGCTCTTGTCTCCGACTTTCAGGCTCGAATTACGCGCGAGAAAAGCGCGTCTGCACAAAGTCACTCCAGTCTTTTTCTTTCTCTATCCCTCTTTCTCTCTCTCATTTTCTTTCGCACACTCAAGGCCAGTAGAAGAGCCCATTAAGATTTTTTTTTCGATTCTTTCCCTAGCGGACGGTATACAAAGGCGGAGAGTGAAAATCTCTGGAGGAGACAAAGATTTGTTGCAAAAATAAATTTGCGGAATATAACAGTGTTGAGCTTGAGAACAGGGACGCCTCGAAAAGTGACATCTCTCGGTCTTCCCACATGGATTTTCCTCTCGTAAAAAAAAATCAGAGAATAATTAACGCGGTGATAAAAAGGTTGAGCTCCCGATAGAAATCAACGCCGTTACGAATTTAATCCAGGAACATATACGAGAGAGGACATTGGTCCCCGAATGGAAGAAAAAAAAAACGTTAAAAAAAAATCTCGTTCTGTCACCCATCCACGAATAACGAGTTTTTTTTTTCTCCGGTACTACGAACATTATTGCGCAATCAAGGTAGTAGAGCGCGTAGGAATAAAAAGTATATACGGGAGAGGAGGAAGGTGAAAAATAAATATAAATTCGGGCCTGTAATGGCTCGCGTCGTCCCCTCTTCCGGCTTGGTCCCCTCGCGTCGTCTCGTCGTTATTAGTGGCTTTTGCCTTCCTCTACCCGTCCTTTCTCCCTTTCCTCTCTTCCACGTTCGAGAAAATAAGTGGTAGAGGCTCCGCGAGACCCGTTTCTTCGGCCCGACTGACCCGGGAGACTTCTCTCTCTCTCTTCTTCCCCCTCCAATCCTCTTTCACCCACGTTGGGCCCTCACGTAGTAAAGATGGCCGCCTCTCGTTCGTACTCGCCATATACTACAATTTTCTCGTACACAGAGCGACCTAACTCAACTTACGCTCTCCTCTCTCTCTCCCTCCTTATTTTTCCATCTCAAAAGTTCGTCCAGCTCATAGAAAATCCACGCTCCTCGATTTTTCATCAAAAATTCTCGTAGTTCAATTTCTAAGCTACATTTTTCATACGTCTGTCTCGAAATAAGTATACGCTACAATTTTTTTAACGTCGCGTCGTAATTTTTTATCTCTTGTGTATATGCATGTGTAAGGAAAATTTACATTTTTCTATAAAGTTCAAGAATTTTCCGTGTTTTGCGTTGAGAAAATCGAGGGCCTGTGCTCGTAAAATTGTATATAAATAAGTAAACAAAAAACGAAGGAGGCTCTTGTGTTTTGAATCGTAGAATTTTTCATTTGCTCGTGTGTATGTAGATAACTTTCTCGACGTCTTGCATCTTAGAAAAGATTACGTGCGGGACGACGTGTTTTTGCAACTCTCGCGCGCTCCGCTTTACCAATACTCGTGCACTGTACACGTGACCACCATGCGTTATTCTGGCTCCCTGCTCTCATTTAGCTTGGACTATCTTTAGGGCAGTTTTACGCCAACGTGAAAATATTACGATAAATTGCGATAGTAAATTTTACTACAAAGTTACAGCTAAACTACGAATAAAAATTTATTCATAATTTTTTTAACGAATATTAGTAATAATATATAATTTAAATAATATTGTAAATGTTGTTAATATTGAAAAAAATAGTTGTATAGAAATCAAGACATAAATATGAAAAGAATGATTTGTGTTTTGTAAAAAATACATATTTTTTGTTCGCGTTTAATCAAATAATTCACGAGCTAAACAAATTTCTGTGGTACCAGATGTACATTTTAGGACAGATTAACAATAATATATTACAATCTAATATTATTTCTTAAAACCAATTATAATGGACAGAATATTAAAGTACTTTTAGTCCTGCTATTATAGTTGTCACTTTATAATACAATGAGAAAAAAAATCAGTTGAATCAAATATACTTAATACTCAAAGTAATTGATAACCTATTTGGCAAACAAAATTGTGTAGTTGCAGGTCCTACATATTTATTTTAAAAATTTTAATTACGTAAGATTTTTAGTTCGCGAAATTGTACTTAAGTTTTTGGAGCAACGCGATCCTATATTAAAAAAGACATGAGGCCTCTAATCAATAAATCGGAATAGATCGTATTAATGCGAAGTTGTATGAAGTATGTACCTAGAACAACACAGCAAAATATCGATTCAAAACTGTCAAAAAAAGTGTGATCACTTTTTTAACAATTGATGAATTAACATAATTCCGGCGCCATTCGCTTCATTTTGCAAAAAACTTTAAGAATTACCCTTAGTTAAGTTAATTTGGTCAAGAGAAAGAAAAGATATCGCGTATTGAAATTTTCATGGATCTACGAGACTCAGTGTGACTCGCCAAATTTTGTGAAATTTTTTTTTTTCAATTTTAAAAGCCTATTCAACCGGAAATTTTCCGTAGATAACAAAAATGATAATTATTCGTGGCGCAATCGAACAATTGATATTGAAAAATTCAAAAAACTGATCGAAAAGTCAGTTTTTTCAATTTTTCAATATGAATTCGTGAATTGCGCCCCGAATAAATAGCATTTTCATTATCTACAGGAAATTTCCGATCGAATAAGGTCTTAA
>JAPYYW010001724.1:0-26137 GCA_030522545.1 Cremastinae sp. A BG-2022a | reverse complement strand
TCGACCTCGACCGATCACCATGGAAACAATAATGACAGAGTCATTAACGAAAATTTGAAAATTTTTTTTCCTCGTTACGCTCGACGAATTTTCTCTCTCGTTTTTTTTTTAATGTTTACGATCCCCGAAATATTCAGGTATATTCGTCCAGGTATATTTGATATAATTAATAGAAAATTGTAACAAGTTTTTTTCACATGAGCTGAGAAAATTTAGCATGTTCGAGGGCTTCCAGTCTGATTTTTAAGGAAGTTCTATAGGTGCAGTCAAATCAAAAGTTTTTATCTAAATTTATCTCCGTACCATGTGATTTTTGAGCATAACTTTATTAAGAAAAGTTGTTGCAAATTGTCTTTTTTAATATAGATTCGACTCTCACTCAAAGTATTTGAATATTCGATTTAGTGGGCCAATTAATTAATTAATATGTTTGCAAACCCAAATTTTGGATTAATTTTAATGTTTTAATTTTATGTGTACGCAATTTCAATGAGAAAAACATTTTTCTTTCTCATGGCAAAGTCATTTCTCCTAAAAAATATTTTACTCTCTATTAATCCGGGCAATACACATTGTGCGTTTATCTAAAATTCAACCGTGAAATAATAATTCACAAAAAAAGAAATCAGTTTTTGAAAAATAAAAAAAATTTTGAGAATCAAAATGGACAATGAGAGGCTGTTGACTGAAAAGGCGACGCTCTTTCGTCTTCGTTGTCAACCGGTAGCATCGAGGACAAGCCACATTCTCGCATTGCAACCGCGGTTGCCGAACGACTTTTTTTTCTGTGCAAGTCACTCTCGTACAGCCGGATTCTTCGTTCGTCGCAAAACGCATGGACGAAAAGGGAGAGATCGAAACTGAAACTCCGCTTGATATCTAAGAAGTTGGAGCTCTCAATCAATCCTGGGAAATAATTAGATAATCGTGGAATCGATATTTCCACTTTTATCTCAGAAACATAGAAATCACGTTCTTCGTTTACGTCAAAATTTTGAATCCCTCGCTCGATATCTTAACTCATGAATAATGGTCGACGATAATCAGCGACTCGATAAAATATAAAATTTTCAAGAACATGTAATCCCACGCTTAAGGATGTCTGGAAAAAATTTCAATCGAAAATGCTTTTTTTGGGATCAAATAAGTACATGCCGATTTTTCAACGTTGTGAAAATTTGGGATTGATTTTTACAGAATGTTCGACTGTTTCAGTCTATACGAAAAAAGGTTAATCTTTTCCTTACTTTTTTTTTTATATTTCGTTTGTTTCTAATAATAATTTTTAAATTAAAAAAAGTATTTTTTTGCGTTAAGAATGTTCATTCTTTTATCATAAAATCATCGGTTCGCTCGTCTTTTAAATTATACTTTTTCTAGTAAAATCGATCGAACCGCGGTTTTTCTCGAATATTAGGATGTCCATATAACTTTAAAGAATTTTTTTTGAGGCTCAGATAGGTATTTACAGTTTAAAAATATGAATTCCTCGGTTAAGAAAGAATGTTGATTTTTATATGAAAAATATTAAAAAGTGTTCAAGAATTTTTCCAGATTTTTTAAAGCACTGAAACTGGTTGAAAAATGTGTAAGAACGTGAACGACTCAGTGCAACCGCAACGAAGTCAAAATGAAAGTGCGACCGCGGAGGATCAAAAAAATTAAAAAGTTAAAAAGCAAAAATCGTGTATAGTAATGAGAAAAAACATTGATAGGTTTTCTGGCCCTTAGTCATAGAAATAAAGTTAAAACATCAAATTAAAACAAAACAAAAAATAAATAATTAAATTACATAATACATATAATTAAATAAATAAAATTAAATAACATTGACGACCGATATAATTGTCAATACCTAAAAAAATTAAAATTTGATATCATAGCTTAATCGCCCAAAAACATTTTAAATTAAAAGTCATAAAAATGACTCAAAGGATATCCTTAAGCTGATTATTATAAAAATATCCACGGTCAATTGAAGAAAAAGTGTCAACGAAAGATGACCGTGAATTATGAGAATATAATTCGTATAAATGAAGAAAAAACTTTTATGCGAAAACACCATCGGGTTTTGTCGAGAGGAATATCGTAAGGCGGCTTCGTCGGTATTGTAATTTATGCAGACACGATGCGAGAGCAAAAAAACACTGACGCGCGTATTTACGAGTAGCGGACGGATAATTGTTTAATCGTATCGTTTCGTGACCCCCGAGACACGATCGCCGATCAAGAATCGCACAATTTGTCGAACACGAATCGATTACGCTGCTCGATCATTTTTTACTTCTATCATTTTTCTTCCCTCATATCACGTTCTCTCACGCGATTCTCGAACGTGGAGCTCGATTTTTCTTTTCTCACGAGATCGTTGCTCCAAATGATGCAAAAAAAAAACACGTCATCAAACGAGCCCTTATTCCCGTCCCATAAAATCCTATTTACAGCAAAAAACCTCGAAAATTATCTGAGATCGGATTTTCCGAAAAACTCGGAGCTTTTTGCCTAAAAATTCAACTTACGACACCACTTCCTAACCCCTGATAAGGTGATATTGTATTTTTGTTTTAATTATAAAAAAACATACCCGAAATCTGAAACCTTTGCAGCTAAATCCTTCACGAATCACCTGCAAAAATGTACATATTTATAAAAACAAGCACGTAAAAAAGTATTCACGAGATGAAAAAAAAAATATATATATTGAATATAGAGCATATACCAGAGAAAGATATTTTTGTACGTGATGTTCTCCAGCGGTTGATGGGGAGTGGAAAAAAAATTCCGCGTGTACAATGAGCGATATGCCGGATTTGCGGAAAAGTCGTTGTTTCGTCTCCGACACACGTAAACTTCCAGGATATGATCGGACGCTGATCGTGCCCCGTACCAGTGAAGTAATAAAGCCTACGATAAAAATAAATTCGTTTACACCATTATTCGCATCTTCCGGACGAGTGATAACTAACCCGATCACTTTATCGTATTTTTCGACACCTCGTAAGTTAATCGTGGGTCGCTGAAGACCCAAGACATATTAAAACACGTCATTTGCAATGAAAAAATCTGAAAAAATTCCTTAACTCTCTTCAATACTTATACTTTAAAGGCACACCATGAAGATTGCAAAAAAAAATTTTTAAATATGTTATTTTTCGTCATAAACAAATTTATTGGATTCTGAGAACGGAGAAAAAAGAAAAATCGATCGGGTCTCCAGCGACCCATGATAAAGTGATCTGGCTAATATTCAGCGATAACGATAGAATACGCCTCTATTATCGTACGAAACAAAGGAAAAAAAAACGTCGACTGTTCGAAAAGAATCACGTGGATACGGTGCACGCGCGACACCCCGCGGTTTATTTTTTATTTTCATTAGATATTCTTGGTCGCGGGTTTGATTTTTATTTCTCGCGAAAATAATGTACGGGAGTAATTTCGCAAAGGCCTGCGTGCGATGGACAACTCACCAGTTTGTCTCGACAGGCCGGGGAGTGGAAACGAACGTTCTCGCTCCTTCTCGACTTTTATTTCCCTCGAATTTGGTCGGAACGCGTAACAAAAATCATACGTTTGACTTTGTTTAATGGAGCTCAAGATGAATTATATATTGTTTTCTATTGACAAACGTTGAAACGCTCTGTAACCCGACACTAGACTTCTAGGAGTCGAACCACGTGCTTCGGACACATCGAATCGAGTCTCGCAAGAATACTCGTTTTTCCTCTTCCCCCGTTATCTCACTCTCTCTCTCTCTCTTCCGCCTGTTTTAATTCGTCAACGAAAAGGTATTTCCAGCCTCGTCGGATGCACGACTATTTTTCTCCGCTCGGAGAATGCACTCGCACGTGAGACTCAGAGCATTTTTATCGAACGACGTGCACGGACCTTGCGGACACACGCTCCGAAAACTCGAATTCATAACCTCGCTTCAATATCGTCGCTCTTTTTACGAAACGATCATCTCGTTTCGCATCTTAATGCTAAAATTTGGAAGAGCGTCGACGCAACGTTCTCCGTTCGCGTACGAAATGACGAAACGTACGTGTACACGCCTGGCGTTGTTTATTCGATGATGATGAGGGGGGGGGGAGGAAAAAACACGCGACCTACGCCTTCAATTCCGGTGTATGTACTGAAAACATGCAACGTGCCCGGTCTACACCGTTCAACAGCCGCGCACTCACTATCTCTCTTTTCATTGGGCTCCATGAGAGCGTGGAAGCGTGAGCGAGAAAACAGCGAAGCGACCCTCCCATTTTCTACGAGTTTCAAACATCGAGTCGACCGTATCCCGCCCGGAGACACATTGAACGGAGCATATGACCAAAAGCGCGAAGTGCCGCGCAAAAGGCGATCCAAGGATCCTCCTCGTTAAATTCTTTTTGTTTTCCGCGCTGTACGTGCTTCTCCGGCGATTCGTCAACGCGCGTTTCTCGTATTTCCGAGATTCCTTTTTTTTTACTCGATAAGATATTTGAGCGTAACATATATTGGGAGGAAGAGAAGCGAAATCTTCTCCAGGGTATTGACTTTTTTTTAGTATCGAATTTAATTAATGTCGGGCTTGTGTTAATTGCTCATCAGGCTCTGACTGTGTGCGAGCAATATTAGAAAATAAATATATATATTCAACGAAAGTGGATTATTCGAAGAAAATTGATTCGTTTGTCATGCAAGGGGCAAGATTTTTATCGAGAGACATATACATTTAAAATCGGGATATATGTACTCGGTTAATATTGTCGTTATTTTATTATTGTGTCGATGGGCTTCGTTTTTCGTGTGTTATCATAGAAAAAAATCAGACTTTGGACTGGCGCAGAGACGCGAGTAACAATGTGTGCCACAGCCATGTCCACCTGGACCAATGAGATCGCAGTTACCGAATGGAGGGGATTGTGGCGTGATCCTTGATGACGTCACGGCAATTTCAATCAATAACTTATCTCCTTTTTTTTTCTACGCGTTTCTCCCACTTCGTTCCGATTACCTCTCAATCGACTCACGAATTAGGGATCCTCGTGCGATCGTCGTTATTGTCAAATCTTCCTTGAATTATGTCATTTTCGTAACGGCACGTGCAGCGTCGTTTATATCGTGACGATAGTTTGAAAAACACTGCGAGGATGCACAAAACAGATGGGGAATCGTGCTAAAACTATTCATCGACGGATGGTCGACCCTGCAGCTTTTCAAGAAAATCGCGAGATGGCGCGATAAATCATACCAAAAGCTTTTTCAAATATGCAAATGATGACGCCACCAATCGAGTTCGAGCCATGCGGCCAGTTCGCCTACACAACTCTACCATATCGATTTTCGTTTCTCAAATCAGTTTTACGGATAAAATAATCTATTTTTTGCAATTTGATTAAACATTATAAAACTGTGAGATAAAAAAAATTATTACGGTTTGAAATTTCGAAAGTTTTGCTTTTTCAATTGCATTTTTCGCTGTAAAAAATAAATAATGAGGTGTTTTTCCAGTTGTTCATTTTATTTTTTAGGATTTGAACGATGAAATGAGAAAAAAATTAACCTCTGTACGATAAATGAAGAGTTAGCTGCGTCGATTTAAAGTGCTGGGGTTAGCGCAACCCCAGAGTAAGATAATTATACAAATACGAAAAATAATCATTTTACATTTATTTTATACGTATAGCCAAACTTTTCCAATAGTTTGTGGTACGATTCTTATCTTAAAAATAGAGTAAATTATAGTAGGACGTAAAATTTTTCATTATCGAAGTTTTTTTTACTTTATGAGAGAAATTCGTTGTACAAAATTCTTATCGACGGAGAATGTGAGTTTCATGGTAGTAAAAAAATCTGCCGCGTGTGACGCTTCTTATCTTACTACGATTCGTCATCGCTCATTCTCTCGTCTATGAAAATTTTTAACTCATGTTAAAACGAAAGTAAACAATCGAAAGTTAACAAAAATCAATCAATGGATTCGATAGTGCATTTGTGGAATACGTGGAAATTTCTTGAGAACTATAAAAATGCACAGACTTTGCATCTACAGATGCATTATGCGTAAGAAACTACCAATAGAATATCTTTTAAAAAAATTTCACCATTTTATTGGTTAAATTCTCAAGTAGTTTATTCATTGAATTTGATGTTATTTATTTCACAAGTGTAATGTTTTACAAAAGTAAGAAAAAAATGTTTTTCGCTTTCAAGGCGCTGTTGCAGGGAATTGGGCAAAAATGTGGAATTGCCAAAACAAAATTTTGGTCCATCCGTACTTTGTCCGGGATGTGGCACCTCTTGGGCAACAATGAATTACAAAACTAGAATAATCAGAGGAAGAACGCCATCGACGAGTATTAAAAAATTGATCAGGAGATCGGAAAAGAATGATTCAAAGCTTCCCAAAAAAATTTTAAGTTTGGCACGCAAGTGCAAAAAAAACCAACCTAACAGATTGGTAAAAATATGTTCGATTTGTTCAAAAAAGACGACGTACCGGCTCAACAAGCCAAAGAGAATGACAAAAAAGAAGAAAAATTCATCGCTTGATTCCACTTTAACAATGTCTTCGAAGAAGAAGAAGAAGTCGAGAGATAAAACTGCTGGACTGAACATTAGTTCTTGTCAGACGCCCAAATCTAGTCAGACAAGCAGAAACAAGACTCCGGCATCGTGTACAAATAAAAACAAACTGCTGAAGTTCAATACTCCAACACCGGCAAAATCGAAAAAATTAAATTTAGCGAAATTGAAAAATATCGTTGATGCGAGTTTTACTCCTCTAAAAAAAAACAAATTACAAGCATTTTTGAAAGAACTTTGTTAATTATTGTCATTATAGAACATTAATAATAAATATATATTGTTTTCTACATGTTTCGAATAAAATTGTTACTTTCGATATTTGGTCGGTATCAATTACAAAATAACGTTTTCAGTGATTATCAAATGAAAAACTTGAAAAAAAAAAATTTTTATCGCGCATGATAAAAATGTGTTTCTATTTTACGTACCGAGCAGCGCAACGTTCGTGTACACACAAAGCCCGCTAGGTAGCGCTACGAGTAGTGCTTCACGCCCGCCGGAGCTGAAAGTGCGCGTCGTTTCGCTCCCGGTTCGAAAGATTTATTTTGGCCGTTTTTCGTTTTAGTATACTCTGCCATTATATTCCAATTCGTGATAATCGTGATCGCTATTTCCTCGGAATAAATACTGATCAATACGGGTATTGCGCCCTTTTTGGGTACTTTGAATTTGGAGGTTTATAAAAAGTTAACGTATGTACATATATCCATTAGTTCAACGAACAATACGCGTGTGTCTCTCCGAGTCGAGTGACGCTCGCGTCTGCGCATTCGCAATCTCTCTCCGGTGTTTTTTCGGTTACGGCAAACAAAGCGTATACTTCCGGATTTCCGCGTGACGAAAAAGCAAAAATATGATCGTGTCGAGAAACCAGAAATACGCGCGCAGGTAAATACATCACGCTCGAACTGAATAATAATACCGTGAGGCAAGGTGAAAATGTGGAGAGCGGGAAAACCCGTTAGTCATGGGAGCGATGCAGCCAGGATCATTGAAAAACGGAAAATGGTAAGTTTGCAATAAAATGTGTAAATTTTAAAATAATGGTACGTTCGCGATGGGCGCAAGTATTGAGAAAATACTGAGGAGTAAAATCTGTAAACGTGAAAATAGTTCGAGTGCCAAATTTCGTTAGAAATCATAGGTTATTTTTCGGGCTGCTCGTAAGAGTTGGAACTTCGTGGTTTTACGGTGGGGCACGATTTCGATTTCTACCGTTTGCGAGGAAATGAGCGCCGTCGATGCGGCTGGCGGAAGCGTCATCCGCGCGAGGGAACTTTTGAAAAGCTAATCAATTGTTCGCGTCGAGCCAGGATGATTCTCCGAGTCATTACAGCCCGATGCGGTCGCGGATCTCTGTTAAGCACCTTCACCGCAAAGTCAATTGGTTTAGGTGCCCATTCCAATTGGACCATGCATCAATCATCGCACTGCGTGTTGTATCTCAATTTCATATTTTCAATACGTTCGCGTGGTTAAAATTTGGATAATTGTGAAGAATTCTTTATTATTCTCGCCTCTTGTATATATCTCCGTCGTCGTGCAGGCGCCACAGCGTAGTATCAAAATTTACCGCAGCGCGTCGCATTGTCTCGAAAACGTTCTCGCTTCCGATCGACTCTTCAAGAATCTATAGAACAGGATGAATGTAATTCAATTCCTAATCTCAATTACGTTTATTATAAGGATACAATTTTTATTGTTTCAATTTGATGAAACAGAGGAATATTTTATAATTAAGAGTGAATACATTAACAGTAAATTAATTTAAGGATTTATGGGACAGATAATCTCAGTGGAAAGTAAATTCTTGAGATTAGATTCTTAACCCGATCAACTTTATCGTGTTTTTCGACACTTTGTAAGTTTGTCGTGAGTCGCTGAAGACTCAAGGCGTGTTAAAATACGTAATTTGCAATGAAAAAAATCTGAAAAAATTCTTCAACTTTTTTCAATACTTCTACTTTAAGGGTACACCATGGAGATTGCAAAAAAATTTAAACAAATATGTTACTTTTCGTCATAAACACACATATTGGATTCTGAGAAATGAAACAAAAGAAAAATCGATCGGGTCTCCAGCGACCCGCGATAAAGTGATCGGGTTAAAATCCAGACTCTGATGGCTTCTGCTAAAAGTTGCCAATTTTTTTAGTCTTAGTTTGACTATCAATTAACAACTCGAGCGTATTTTAACAACAATTTAAACATTTTTAATTGTTTAAAAAATTAAAAATAAAAACATTTTGGTAAAACTTTTTGAAATTTTGTCTATACAAAATGAACACTGCTACAAATATATAGAAAAAAAATTCACAAGCATCTGATATTAAAAAATTTGTATTCGGTTTAAATTTACGAATTGTTGATAAGATACAATGTTAAATCTCAACAACTTTTTAGTTTGATAATTCTTAAACCATTCGGTTAAACGATTTCAAATTTGGCACAACATTTTTTCATATACTTAAGAACAAAATATTAAAAAATGTATCAAATTTGATAAATTTAATATTTAAATATTATTATAAACGTATATAAATTATAAATTATAAATATTTAAATATAAATAATATTTAAAAATAGGATAATTATCCTATTATGTTACTAGTATGTTACTAGTACCTAGTATGTTACTGATATGTAATATTGCCCTACAATAGTAATGAGTAATGACAATGTTGCATAGAAGTTGCAAAGTTATTTAAAAAACGTTTCATAGATTTAACACATAAGTTATACTCTGGTGTTATTTTCAAAATCACAATTCTTCATCATAATATTACTGTTACTTTGTAACAATATGACATTAAGTATTCTCAATTAAATATGTGTCAAGTGTGAAAATTAGTTGAGTTATTTTGCAGCATTATTGCGCTTTCATATTTTGTCGCTACAATACAAATATTTCTATTCCATTTTCCAAATTAATAAAATAAATTTATATGCATTGAAAAAGCGAGCCTCGCGCAAACACCGCGAAGCGGCGCACACAGCGTCTCACTCGTTATCGTTGTATCCTCTGAGAGGATTCGTAAGCGCGTCATTCGAGCACATTTTTACAAATTTTTGAATGATGAATCCGTATTTACAAAAGTTCTCAGATTTTTTTTTGAAAACGGGGGATTTTTTCCATTCGGCGAGGATTACTATATACCAACTAATTATTTAAAATAAGTCTACAGTATCTACATTTGTTTCGGTACAGAAATTCAAATTCTTTCGAATATCTTCAGCTGGTAGCAAAACATAAGATTGTTTAAATTAATAATCTTGGCAATTATAACAATTGACACAAATGCGACTGTAAATTCTTACAAAGTAATATATATATTTGTTTGAATTATTTATTCAATATTCTTTTCAATTGATCTAATTGAGTATGCATATTAAATAAATTTTTATTTACTTCTACAATTCATATTAATGTGAATCTCATCCACGTGTTTTATTGAGCAAAGATGAAATGACATCAACTAAATTGACTGTTTGTCTGGCTAAAGTTTCATTCTCTTGTTAAAAAGTAGCTAAAACTAATTTAACTGAATGTAACAAGAGTTGCATTATTTTGCAACATGGTCGAGGCGAAAATAGAAATTAACGTGTAATCAACATGTCACATTATGCGTGACTTTTGGTACGGAGCACACTGAAAATGAGAGAAAAATATGGTGGATTTTACTATAACATGACAACTATACTGTTTATCATAAAACTAAATATGTTTTTAGATCCTATCTATTATAATTCGCCCTCAGAAATAGTATTGGATTTTGATACATTGTTAATCCAGGTATAAAATATATTTAATTGTAGTAAAAAAATAAAATAATTTCTAAAGTAATTGGTATAGTTGTCAGTCTATATTAAAATCTACTATCAAGATTTCTCTCAGTGTGTAGCAATGTTGTATAAACATAAGTGTGTTGACTGGGATGGAAGGAAATTGATTTG
The DNA here is from genome assembly GCA_030522545.1 of Cremastinae sp. A BG-2022a. Lineage (NCBI taxonomy): Eukaryota > Metazoa > Arthropoda > Insecta > Hymenoptera > Ichneumonidae > Cremastinae sp. A BG-2022a. The sequence goes on along the minus strand of JAPYYW010001724.1, from coordinate 15,616 downwards.
AATTTTTGGACGAGTTAGCCGACAGATGAGCATACTTTGCTAGTATGAATAAAAGAAAGCGCGAATTCTCTCTGTAACGCGTTCCGTCCGCAGTGACGTCACCGTGTACGAACGCATCACTCACGGCTGTCGAAAAAGAACGCGCGGTGGCGCGAGCATCGCTCAGCAGAAGCGGTGATTTCGAGAGAACCTCCACCCACCATAATCAGCGGCAAATTCGAATAAGTGAGAAAACAGGCCGCTGACGGTATATGTGGAATTGTTCAGCCGGTGAACGAGAGAAACCGAGCGACGCGCTATTCCGCGTTAAACATTTTGCGCTCCGTTCGAAGGTTTCTGTACACACTTTTAGGATTTGTAATTTTGACAAAAACCTATCTATTTTGAACAAACAGATTAACACTGACTTAAATGTCTGGAAAGTACTTGCAGTATTTCTCCATAATTTTGATTTAAAAAATACCAACGCATGTTTCATATACCGAGGTAAATGTTGTTGTGATTGCTTCGCTTCGTAATTTAATTATTTTGATTATTTACTTTGTCAGGTCAGATGGATGTTTTTGAATTTCAATTGAACTTGGATTGAAATAAGCAAGATTGAATTAGTATTTTGGTCATTTGAACAAAATGTAATTCTCAGTGTGTTAGTATGGATGAAAGTAGGAAAGGTTGGCTAGAGAATATGGTACAATGAGTGAGATGAGAGCTCATCGGGACAATGTCGAAGCGTCGCCGAAGGATCGGGGAAAGTCATGCCGGTGTGACGGGAACTTGAGGAGAATCAGGATTATGACATGGTAGGAAGAATATTCGGTAGTGGAGGGTAGAGGGGTAATCGCGATGGTCGTCTCTCGCGGGGTTGCAAGTATTTCGACGGTGGCGACGTCGAGGAGTACTTTTGGAAGAGGGAAGAAGCGTTTCGGCATCAGCCGAGTGGACAGACGCAATGGCACAAACGTATAGGTTAGGTAGGTTAGAACGAACGCGGTGGCTCGATGTGCGCACCGGTACGAGAGAGCAGTCGAGAAGAGAGCGGTGGAGCATCGGATGGCCGGCTGTGGAGAGTAGAGAGAAGTGTATAGGGGCTGAGGCAGTGCCTGGCAGCAGGGAACAACAGCGGTACGAGCACCAGCAGCAACAGCGACGCAGACAAGAAGAGACGACCGCTTGAAATCCCTCTCTCCTAGCCGCCTTTCCTGCTCGCCGCCCGTCCCGTCCGCCATGCCACTACGAGCCGAGCGAATGTACAGCTAGGCCGGCACGGTCCTGTAGCCCATTTGGCATTTCCCCAGCTATAGCGGCGTTCCTGTAGCCCATCGTTGTTATCGTCTCGCAGCTGCATAAAGTCGGTTCTCCCTGCCGCTAGGCCCCGCGCTCTTTCCCTCGCTCTCTCTCTCTCTTTCTCTCTCTCTCGCTCGCTCGCTCGTCCGTTCGCCCGGCAGCCAACCATCCGCCGAGCAATTCCCCTCGCCGCTTTCCCTCGATCCGCCATCATCGAGCTTCCCCACTCTACGGAGCCCTCGTCTCGTTCCCCGCGTATACTCTCGCCGGCCAATCCCCGCGAGCGTTGCCCGTTTCCCACCGCCACACTCCCCGTTGTCGCCGAGCGATCCTGCTTGGCAAGCGAGAAACGTCAGCCCGACTCCCACCGTCGCGACTTCGCCGCGCTCTCCGCCGCCGACCAACCGTCTCTCTCGCTCTCCCAATACGACACTGCAGTATTTCGGGTCACGGCAGCAGTCTCGTCTTATCTCCGCCGCAACCTCCGCCACCGCCGTCTCTCTCTCTCTCTTGCTCGCCGCCGCAACTTTCAACGACCATAGATATCTGCGCCAGCTCCCCCTCGGCCGTCCCGCCACACCGGCGCAGCGACCGACACACACACACACGCGCGCGATTCGAGCCCGTCGACGCTCGAAACGCCGCATAGCGGGCGACTCGTTGCTATACGAACACTCCAGAGCTCTCGGAGCGAGTTTCAGAGCGAGAGAGAGAGAGAGAGATGTAGATGGATGGGTAGAGAAAGAAAGATGCAGAAGGACGTGTGGGCGAGGCAGAGGGAGAAACAGAGAGAGAGAGATACGACGACCAACGCTCTCCGTGCAACGCGTTATATACTTGTACATATACAAGTTCCATCCTCGTCGTATCGATTCCCCCGCGCGATCCAACGACTATATACTTTGCCAGCCGTCCCTCTCGTCATTCCCCTCGCGGCCCCTCGCCACACCTCGCGCGGCCTCTCACGGGTAACCTTGGTAGAGAATAACCCGCCGTTCAATTCAAGGAATTATGACGGTTCTCTCTTTTCCCCACCGGCGCGGGGACGCCAGCGAAGAGGAGCACCAACGAGAATCGTATATCTGCAGATCCCTCTCTTTCTCTCTTTTTTCTTTCTTCTTCTTTTTTTTTGTCTCTTTCTCTCGTTCCATTTACTTCTTCTTTATCGTTCTCGTCTTTGTCATCTTTCTCCTCTTTTCCTTTTTCTTCCCTTCTTGTGTACCGGCGCGGCCTCGTCATCATCGTCTTCCCTCGCTTCTTCTTCTTCTTTTTCTTCCTCCTTCTCTTCTTCTTCTTCTTCTTCGTCTTCTTCTTGTTCTCTATTCTTACGAAGCTAACTCGGCGAGGATAGAGAGAGAGAGAGAGAGAGAGAGAGAGCTGCAGAATGTGCTCGTTCTCCTCCGCGTCAGGGACGTTTGAAAGGATGTGACCATCGGGACGTCGCCATCTCTTCGCGGGAACGAAACTTCTTCGCTTTGTGCGTTCTTTACCCTTCCCTCGCGTTATAGTTATCCGGCGTGCGTCAGGACGTTCCCTCCGATACGAGAGCCTCGTCGTATTCGCGTTCGGGTCAAAATGACGATTACCACCGCTCCCAGTCATCCAGTCCTCCTCTCCCATGCTTAAAAGCTTTTTTGCATTCTTCTTTTTCATCGCGGTCGAGCTTTTTTTCTTCCGTCCCGACAACGAGAGACTTCGACTTTTATCCGTACCTACTCGCATTTTCGACGATGAAAATTCTATTCGCTTTCCTCCTCTCGATATTACGCTCGAAAAAAAAATAGATAATTTTCTTCCCAGGCAGGGTTACGTTGAGCCGACGCCGAGAAACCATTTTCTCGTTTTTCTTTTTCAAATTTCATTTTTCCTGATATGTTTCAACGTTCGCGCTAGAACTCTATTTCGGCTCTCGCACATTTTTCTCAGCCGACGGAAAATCGGATTGGCGTCAGCCGATTTTGATTTTTCCTCCGGAATATACGAGTGCAATTCATAGCTATCACAAAATAGTTTATTCAGCATGTTTCCTTGATAAAAAATTATTTAAAGCTATTTTCACAGAGTTTAGCAAATTTTGATCATAATTTATCAATATTCCATGAATATTGGATTGATTAAAAAAATTTTTTTTCATGGATACACGTTTAACATATTCTGCAGAATATAGAAAATGCCCGTCTATATTTGAGCTTTTGAAAACATTTTTTATAGGTTCCTGATCGCAAATTTTCATTAAATTTTTTAATAACGTATATAACGTACATTAAAGATCTTGTACGTATTTTTGTAGGAAATTTCATCTTGTATATAAAAAAGATCCTTTGCGATATTTTGATAAATCAACTCCTTGAAAAGTTGCTGAAGATTAAAGTGCAAAATTTATTTGTTTTTTTCGAGATTTATAACGAAACTACTATATTTGCCAGAAAGTATTGTGAGTTTTTTAAATTTATAAAGCATTTAAACTGGCAGGTCATGACATTTAATGATTTTTTAAGTTAAGAAAATTTATTTTTTACAAAAAAAAAGGTATTTCAAAAAGTAGAATTATCATATTGAATATAATAACTAATACAAATATGCATATTAGGTGGGTTATTTTAAAAATATTCTTCCTGTATTAAAAACGAAATAATTTACTTCGATAAAATTTTGCTGATCAAGTATTCATTTACAAAAAATACACGAAATGATTTTATATACACCCACAATATAAGAATATTAACATCTAGATCAGTTTTTTAAAAAACGTACTGCTTCAAATTTGAGATATTCAGAATAGAAGTTCGCATTTCCTATGTCGAGACATTAAAAGTGCATACGTTTCAAACATTAAAAAAAATTAAATATTTTTAACCACTTATTAGATCTGAAATTTAAAATTAAATTTAGAAACCGAAATTCCACATTATACCGAGCTCGTGCTATTTCATGATCAATTTTTTCATTTTTCTCAATTTCTCCTAACGAAAATGTCACACTTGAGAAATGTAATGTAAATGAATTGCTTTACCACGAAATTTCTCAAAAATTTGCAAAGATGTTTTTTAACATATGATGTGCTCAAGTTTGTGTAAAATTTTAAAAGACCATGTAGACATCGATATTTTCAACACGAAATATCCCGACTTCTACATGGTAAAACTTTGAAAATTTTTAAACCAGTCTTTATATACGATATCAAAGAAGGTTCATCTACTTTTTTCCCAAAAATCTTTGAAAAAGAATTTCAACTGATGATTTAACCTTTAGTTAACATGGGCAGAAAATGTTTGAACGAACTTTCGCAGTAGAAATACGTTAATGAAGGAACAACCTCAAAAGTTTGATGGTCATCGAGATTCGTTGAGGGTACAGTGTTTTTGGAGTAACTGGGACGGTCGTGACGAAGTGTTATCAGGTGCAGTACGTCGATGCGGGAAAGGTGTTATATCTTGGGCGATGTCTATACACGCGGCCGCAAATTTCAGGACATCGGTCGTATCGGTAACTTGTTGAATGCGCCCAGGCCAATATAGGAGCGAGCAACCGATGAGGGATCCGCGTAATGGTATGCTTGTATAGGAAAACGAAGTTGGCTTGGAGAGTCTGTACAGATTCTGCGGGGAACGTGTATGATAACTCGCGGGATCTTGGCTCACCCGAGTTTACGCCGGTACCATCCGAGAAACACACCGGCGTCCTTCGCTTTTTCCATCTAACTGTATGTTTCGTTACTTCCTGTTGCCTCTACCATCTCATCCCCACTGCCACGAGCCGGTACACGTGTTTTTTTCTTCCCTTCGGAGTCATTTTTTTCCAACTCTGATTTTATTTGATTCTTACTTTTGTCTATGATATAAATTTATCATCCGCCTTTATATTCTTAATACTCTGAACAATGCTTTGGGACATTTGTGAATTGAGATCTGTCGGGGTGATTATAATTATGCATCGTGTATACGTACAAGATGAATACTATGAAAGGACATAGGTACTTATTTTTTTATGATATACATGTTATTCAAAAAATATGTTGTTGTAGAATATAAATGTAGCGTATAAATGTTTTTTGCTATTTATTATATTTTGATTTTTGTATGTAAACTTCTAAACTTAGATGACATTTTTTTCTATAGATTTTTTGGAAAAAAATTATAGATGAACCTTCTTTGATGTCTTTGCCAACTAGCAGTCATGATATTTCATGTTGAAAATCAACATTTTTTATGCAGACTCTTATATGGAAAGTTACAAAAAGTTACGATTTTCAAAAATAAATATTTCGATCTCTAGATCATGAAACCTCCTTAAATTTGACGCACACTTGAGCACCATGTTAAAAAATATCTATGCAAAGTTTTAGGAAATTCTTAAGGTATTTCGGATACATATAATGAAATGATAAAAACCTGATAAAATTTGGAGAGAATATTCTTTCATATAAATAACATTTATTTACATTTACATTTAACTTTTTTTCGAATTTTTGTCTACGTATTTTCCGAACAATTGAATCATGAAATATAGTTTTTTAGAAAATATATAGCTATACATCTGTGTACAAAATGATAATTTCACCACTCGATTAATCGAAAGCAATGTAGACGATTTTTTTTTCTAAATTTGTATAAATTTCATTAGTGATAGAGAATTTTTTTCATCGTGTTCTCAACAAATTTCAATTCCCTATACTTCAAACATGAAAAACTTCATTTATTTCCGCTAGCTGTACCGAAACCCCTTATATAAAATAAATCCTTGACGTAATACTGATAAGACTTTTAATTCAATTTCAAAGTGAATAAAATTTTTTTCGCCATCGTCTCGTTTTCATGAGAGTTACTCACAAGATAACTATTTCAGTTGAGGTTCCGAAAAGTGGTTATGTCTGATTTTCGAAACCTTTTCCACTATTTCTTCTCGGCAATCGTCTTTGGAAACCTCGAGCAAGGCTTTCGAGACTCTTTTCGAATATGGTTTTATCAGAGTCCTGTCGAAATCGCATCGAGTCGTCTTTCGGCGAGATTTTCGAAAAATCGTCGAGGAAGATAAGAAGATCAAGTTTATATGGATCCTTGTGGGAATTATCACGAGATTTGAAATCGTTCTGGGAGGTATATATGTGTGTCTCTTGGCATATTGCGCAGTACCGATGGCTATGTCTTCGTGTTGTTCGTCGATATAAGACGGGCCAGCACACTTGCACACACACGACGGCAACACGTGCGCGCACGCTTACGTAAAGTCTCCGGTCTCACCTCCAATACTTGTCGTAAACACACATTCGCATCCGCGATGTATATTCCGTTCCGGGATCCCTGTCTGAGTCTAACGAAGACCACTCTCCGATTCCACGTACGTGCATGCAACATTTATTGCACACACAAGAGCTTACGTCACACACGCGCGTGACTCTCAACCAGGGTTATTTTCGAGTGAGTGAAAGATTCGTTACAGCGAGAGGTACATTCTCGCAAATGAAAGTCCCGAGTCGATTTATCGAGAAACATTCCTTATTTTTTTTTTTATCACTATTGCAATTTTTTCACGCAGCCGAAATTTTTTGTTTTATTTAAAAAAACCTCCGGGATTGCATCACGCAATTGTCAGACGTATATGTACGAGGAAAAAAATGTGAGAGGCCGCGAGATAAGAGAAGAAATCGCCCCCGATTTCCTCTATCGCTGAAAAAATGCATATACTTGAATTTATTTACATTATTATTGGTACGAGGAAAATTGTCATCACAGAGAGTGTCAATGACTTACTTTTTGGGGACTGAAATGTTTTCTGAAAAAATATCACTGTTTTTGGTATACATGTTGACTGTCACATGTTTATGTATACTGAGTGAAATAACGGCAATAGATTTTACCATATACTTATATACAAGTATATACTTGTATATAAGTATATATATATATATGTATATAAGTATATACTTATATACAAGTAACAACTGTACTTATTTAAAAACAATATATGGATGTAAATAAAAATATTTACTTCTACAATAATCAGTAAATTCGTCAACTTTTATTTATACAAAAATCTGCCAAGCATTTACACGAATAATAATATTTTTTAATAGCAAAAGTATACGATTATAAAACATAGAAATTAATTTCCCATATAATTATACATTTCATGATTTCATAAAATGATTTGTAAAATCATATAATTACAAAAAGTTAATTATTTTGACATATTTTTTAATCTCAGAAATTGACCTTTGAAATATATCTGAAAAAAATTGAAAAAAACTCACACACGAATAATAAATAAAAAAATATTGAGTGACGCGACCTCTATCGCGGCGAAGCAATTCTTTGGCCGATTCCCGAGGGTTGAACGAAGGTGAGACAGATTCGGGAGGATGGTATAGGGGTATATTGTACCGAGAAAGGAAGAGTAGGGCGTACGGTATTAGGGTCGCTCGTATGGACGAGCGATCTAGGAACGAGTCAATAAGGGTTGAGCGAAGATTTCTGCACACCGGGAAAAGTCGGAAGAAACGAGTATCAAGGACAGAGCGGCAACTTTTCTATACCGGTGAAATCGGCAGAGAGAGAGAGAAATGGACGAGCAGGGCGGGGGGGGGGGGGGATGGTGGTGGAGGAAAAAGGGAGAGAAAGAAAGAGTCTGAACGCTCGGTTCTGGCGCTATCAAGCCCCCAGAGTCTGAAGGGGGAGTTTTATTTTTTGTTGCGCTTATTCTCGGAGCGGCGCCGTGCGGGAATTTTTTCCAGCAGCGAAGTCGCGCCCAAGCGACGAATCTTCAAAGACGCCGTGCTAAAAAATACTCCGGTTCGTTCGAACGCCTATATATGCTTTTTCTATATATGAAACATAGATAGAGAGCTAATTTTATTAGATCCTAGGAACAAAGAGATATTTGTTTAATTTAATTTTACATTATGCTTCAGGTATAAATATATTATATATAGACTAAAAAAGGTAACATATATAAGTACAGTACAATTTATTATAGATAAAGTCAAGATTAAATAAGGATTAATTTAATAATTAATAGAGTTATATTAATTAGAGTAATAATTCAATGAAAAATAATGAATGAATATTTTATTATTTATTATGTAATATAAAAAGTTTAATAAGGTTGATCCAAACAATACAATATATACTATAAAGATAAATGGTGATGACGTGTCTACAGAGAGAAAAATGTATCATTGGATGAAAGATTTTATTATCCTGTGGACATCGCTTATATATATAAAATTACAAAAAATAATAGAAAAATTAAAACTCAACATTTTATTTAATAATAAAAAAATACTTGTACATAGTAGATTTAGAATGGTAAAATAATATTTATGGACTTGAATCAAGTATAAGAGAAGACACGATGAAAAATAAGGTTTTCCTGTGCTGGAGTCGATCAAAGAAACATGCTATGTTGAGGACTATGAAAACAACCCCCGAGGAGGCGACGCAGAAAAAGAGCGTGCAAAATAACGAATATACTGTATAAATTAAATTAAAACTCAGAAATGTAATTTTTCTGTTTTTGAAGATTGGGGAATGTGATGAGTTTACAAATATCACTGTAAAAAATGTGGTGTTAAAGTGGTGTTTATTTAATATCATTTTTCGTCTATATAGTTCCCACCGTTTGATGTTGAATGGCATGGTGTCAATAGATGTGGTTTGATATGCTATGTTTGATCAGTGTAAATAATTAAGACCGCACGCAATATAAATACCATACAGTGCGTAAAATTAATAATAAAGTAACCCTATTCTTGCTAACACCATTCGGTGCGAATAAAAAAGAGATACAGATTAAGCAACTCAATAATATAAATTATATTTTGGAATAATGTCAGTTTCGATTTGTTTGTAAGATTCGTGCACATTATATGCAACTCAGTTTGTAAAAAATTTCATGTCAACAAGTTCGTAAATTATTTTTTGTTTTTCTCTCTCTGAATACAAAGATTTACCCTGATGTAGGGTAATTTACTATCTAGACTTGTTCTTTAAAAAAAATTGTTTGTATACTATCTTTTTTAATAATACATGTAACGTTGATGTTGAGTAGCAAGTGTTCTGGCAATGTTTCAAACATATTTATATTCAAGTATCACAATTCCTTAAAATAATTATGCTTCCTATCAAACCTGATTCATCAAATATATACTATAGAAGACCCATTTGTAATGATATACAGATAATGAGTCATAAAATGATGTTTTGGTATGCCAAGCTACAGCTCAGATACCCGATACTAAATTTTTCGCGTTCATTTTCGTTCGTTTTTATTGCCACTTGATAGAGTGGACTGCCAGAAACGTAAACAAAGTTTTATTACTAAACAGATATGGGTGAGTCTTGATACTTTTTTGAGAAATAAATATAATTTTTCAATAGGTGATGCTTATTTCATCATCGATGGTACAATAAACATCATCCACTGGAAAATTTTCATTTCTCGTAGGAAAGTATCGATTTCTAACCCCGTGAAATCAGTAAGTCATACAGCTTTATACATCTTTTATCAAACATATACCGGTGTTATTATTTTACACCGAATTTCCTTTTACCACTCACACAATTTGGTTAACACCGCGAAATTTTTTACATTGTAGACACGTAGTCCACTCTTTAACGAAGAATTGACAAATGATTTATTGCACGTGCTGTAAAAAAAAATGCATCCATATAGATAAAAACAGACTTTAATACAAAGCGATAGAGATTTAAATTTATGAAATAAAATATAAACTTATTAAAATGATGAACTTTAGTGTATATACGAATGTATATACGAATTTATGAATGCACGAAGAGTAATGAAAGTAAAAAAGAGAGGAAAAAAGTGTCAATTAAGGAAGAGAACATTTTTTTCGACGATTTTATAATGAGTGCAATTATTAACGCGGGGCGCTCGATGGAGGCGGCGACTGCGGAATCGCGGAGCTTCGTCGCATCGACCTCTCGCATATTCCGATCGTGACGGCCAAATCCTGGGATTACCGGCAGTGCGCTGCCGCGACGAGAGCGCAAAACGTAACAAAAAGCCGGGCAATTAATATGTGCGTCGTTTTTGCTTAATTTGGCATTTCGTTCCCTTCGTTAACGCCCTCGCTACGTCATATTAACATTTTCTTCTATCTCCGTTAATAAAACTCCTCTCCATATTTTTTTCATCATTGTTTGTTCTCCGTTTATTTTCGACGATCGCGCGGAGTCTCTGGAGAAATATCGTGAAATTTTCCACGCCGCGAGTAATATTGGAGCAAGGAGCGTACATACACGCGCAACTCGGCGCATGTACGCGCGGGGAGTACGTTCGAAGGAGAGCGAGAGAGAGAGAGAGAGAGAGAGAGAGAGAGAGAGAGAGCGCCGGGGAGAAACTCACCCTCTTACGTAAAGGGATGGCGAAAAGCGAGAGAAAACGGGAGATGACTGCGCTCCGCGCCGAGCGAGAGCGGCGCCCCGTTGGCTTCCATCCGAGCCGGGAGATGGCGGACCTCGGGAGAATGAGAGAGAAAGACCAAGATGAAGGCTTCCACGTAGCCCCGCAGAAACGTCGAGGGGTGTTTCTCCGTGAGCCCCGCGTCTCGTCCCTCGTACAACGGGTCGGCACGCACACGTGATCCTTTCTCCTTTCCGTTCTCTCTCATTTTCGTTTCCGTAAGCCCGCTGCTTTCCCATCGTCGTCGGCGTCGTCGTCGTCGCAACGACGGCGCGCCACAGAGCTTGCGCCCGACGTAGTCGTACCGACGGAACAACCGATCCGAGAAACTCGAGAGTACGCGCTCACGCTCTGGCTACGCCAAACGAGCGCCTCCCCTCATATTGAAAATGATTATTTATCAACGTCGCTGTCCCCTCGCCTTTTTTTAGCGAGAAGCCATAACCTCTCGTAAACGAGAAAACTCATTGTCCATTCATGTACTCATTCGCTGCAGTTCATTTCTTTGACTCCTGATTAGTTTTCAAATTTATACCTTTTCTGTGGTTTTTTTTTTCATTTTTAGTTCGTATCATGCTGACTCTATATACATGTTGGGCCAACTATAGGGCCAGGAACAATCATTTCGAGGACTAGTTGGCTTATGTTGGCGTAAGTTGGCTCAATGCTAGTCGTTCTCCCCAAATCGTTTTTTAAAACATTAATCAATAAAAACATTGAAGTGTAATACATGAAAACATACCAAATAACTTTTTTATGCACGCTGGCATATACGTAATCGAACTTGATACGTTCTATAATTTGGAAATTGGTCTGCATTGGCCTACGTTGGCCCAAGTTGGACGTCATTGGCATTAGTTGGCCCAATAACGTGTAGAGGCGGCATTAGTATAACAACGTGGCTGCTTTTTCCTTTTTGGCATGTTTGAATTGATATTTTGCTGTTCTTCTAGACGCATATTTCGCATTACTGAGAAAAAAGTTTGGTTGAATCAACTAAATTGGCATTCACGGAGGGCGAAATAAATATTTAGTTAATTTAACATGACATTTATTTAATTCAACCTAACATTTGTTTCCATGTGTAAAACAAAAGGCATAGAAATAAAAATTTAGTTGAATTAAGTAAATCACATATTAAATTAACTAAATCTTTCTTTCGTCCTCCGTGAACGCCAGTTTAGTTGATTTAACGAAACTCGGCATCAGTTTACTTTTAGGCAAATGTGTCACACTTTTTTTATTATACTTTTTTTAATGGTTGTTCGAAAGATGCGTTTGAGAAAAACATTTGAATGTTTATCAGCAACTGATATTGACATTAGTTTGAAACTCGTTGACTTGCTTTTTCGTATTATATATAGTGCGGATAAGTAAACACGTTGCCATAGGCAACGTTAAAAAAATTTACTTTACTAGTGTGAAAAAGTATAAGTGATGAAATTGGTTACTCTCCGTACGCAAAATTATGCTTGAAAACTCACTTACCGAGCAAACATGAAAAAAAGTAGTATAATATATGTGCAGAAGTAATCTCATGCCGAATATGGCATAAAGTTGCGCATTCGTCTCAACTTGTTGTGCGGATCGACACTCACACTTGTGTGATTATAATTGTCGCATTTGTGCTCATTCATCCACTTCTCGCACATGCATCACAAAATGTACTATTTTATATCTCCCAATCATTCGTGGTCAGGATTTCAGTTTTGCAACTTTTGTTATTCGCGTATATTCGGTTGGAAAATCATGTTGGAGGCTATGTCTCTAATTTATTCATGCTTCGTCGGGTCTATTTTAGATTTCTAATTATTGCACAATTTTGAAATTCATTTTTTTCTTTATTTTTTGGAACTCTTTCCTTTTCTCTAATGCTTGCTTTAGAAACAATGCCCAAGGCTGCTTCGTATATTTTATACCTCTGATTATTGTGCGATTTCGCAATTTACTTTTTATTTTTTGTCCTTACTGTCCTGCTAATTTTTTTCGTTTCTAGAAACAATTCGTGGCGAGCACATTTTTACAATTTGATTCACATATCCCATTAAACAATCGTCCCCCTTATTCATTGAAATTTTTTACTTTTCGATTATTTAATTCACTCCTTTTACACTCATTGTCAGTTCAATGATTCATTATTATCGTAAATATGTAAGTATTATACTTACTACGTTCATTATTATTTTACTCTCATTAAATAATTCAATAAAATGTATGAATGCAGCAGGGCCAGATTCATTTATTCATATTATTTTTGTTTTAATAATCCTCTTTTTCAAAATTATTTTTGTATTCTTTCGATCCTTGTTATTTTTACTCCAAGTTCCGATTACGGCATGATAAACTATACTTATTATTTATTTATCACTCGCTTCGTTTTATTTGTTTTAATCTCTCTCTCTCTCTCACTCTCTCTCTCTCATACATACTTTATTTTGTGTATCTGCCATGTCTTTTTCTTTCTGCCTTTTCTATGTTGTTTGCATCAACATTTACTCGTTTCGTCTATTCCTCATTCTCTCTCAATCTCGAACACACGTCCTGTTTATTTTATATATATATATAGTATACGGATATATATAGTAATACTTGTCTATCGTAGTTAACTCATCTGCTTGTATATAGTATTTTATAATACGTGCAGCAACGCGGCCGTGTTTGAATTGATATTATGTGATTCGTCTAGGCGCATATTTCATATAACCTCGCATAATACGCTCTATATTCCGATAAATTGATTATGAGCTTCATGTCTTTTTTAAAATAGGATATGTGATCGCAAAATTTCCTGTAGCTAACAACGATGTTACTTATACGGGGCACAATTCAAGAATTCATATAGAAAAATTGAAAAAACAGATCCAACAGTCAATTTTTTGGCATATTCAATATGAATTCTTGGATTTCGCTATCATTTTTGTAATCTACGGGAAATTTCCGATTAGGCTTCTAAAATTGAAAAAAAAATTTCACGAAATTTGGTGAGTCGCACTGGGTCTCGTGGACTCATGAAAATTTCAATTAGCGATATCTTTTCTTTCTCTTGACCAAATCAACTTTATTAAGGGTGATTTTTAAAAAACGAAGCAATAAATAGGAATTATGTTAATGTATCAATTACTTTAAAAGTAATCACGTCTTGAAGATTTTCGAAAAAATCGCTTTTTTCTTTTCGACATGTTTGAACTGATATTTTGCGATTCTTCCAGGAGCATTCTTCGTTATAATTTCATATAATGCGCTCTATTCCAATGAATCGATTATACAGAGGCCTCATGTCTTTGTTAATATATGTCGTACACGTTATTCCTATATAGCTAGCTCTCTATTTTCGTCAATTTCTTTCATTCCCAATGTAATCTTTCTCTCAGCTTTTCGTGAACATTGGCTTCTCTGTCAGGTATATATATATATACATATACATATGTATATATGCCGTAAGAGTCTCCTTTTAAAGAGACGTTTCACATGAAATGTAGAATTGAATAAAAACGAATGACACTTGACACGAGCTCGTTCATCGATCTCGCTCTGATCCGCTTTCCTCGTTGCCCCTTTTGTTCGAATTTTACCCTCCACGCGAGTCGAGGAAACTCTCATCTCGTTATACCGCGTCTTCTCCCGTAATATCGCCCATTGATAGATTCCCTTGCTGACACCGAGACAAAGAGAAGGTTTGAATCTGTGAATGAAACAAGTTCGCGCCCCGATAATCACGAACGCGCGAAATCACGCTTCCGCTCTCCTCAATTTTACGTCTATCTTTAGCCTCTCGTTTCTCCGCTGCCTCGCTCGGTTATTGTCCGATGCAAATTAAGGTAATTGCTCGCGCTCTTATTTTCATTCTCACTCTCGCGATATCGTGTTTACATGCGCGATTTATGTCGAGATTTACTCTTCGTGACTACGCTCGTGAATAAATTTTCTCCCCGCCTTATTATACGTCAAATGTTTACGTATTTACGGTATTTGTTGTCTACTGCGTGTACCTGCATATAATATACATTAGTAAAAAAAGTCGTCTTTCGAGAGTTAAACTTTTTTTTGATAAAAGTAATTGTTGCATATATACCTTTCAAAAAATGTATATTTATGTCGAGTGACAAATAAAAATTTGTCGATTTATTTCTGTCTGTAATTGAATAACAATTTAAGAATGTACTGGTGCGATTTGAGAAACGGTGATAAGTGGCTACATTTTTCACATGTCGTTGAAAAATACATGAAAAAAAATATTGTATCAAATTTGAAAATTTAATTCTACACGTTGGGCGTTAGAAATTAATATTTAAATAAGTATATGGTAGATAATTCTCATATACCAAAAATTTAGCTTTCGTATGTTTGTGTCCACAAAACTTGGAAACTAGACGATTGATTGACTTGACTGTTTGTATACTTTTTATTCCGAAATTTCAGCGGAAACGGAACATTTGAAAATATTTTACAAATGACTATCTTCCAGAAGTGATAATTTTTAAAATAATTGATATATTAACATAATTGTAGCATCATTCACTTCATTTTGCAAAAATCTTTGAAAATCACCCTTAATAAAGTTGATTTCGTCAAGTGAAAGTGAATTCGTCGACGTTTTTTGAATTTTTTAATATGAATTCTTAGATTGTGCCCCGAATAGGTAGCATCTTAGTTATCTACGGGAAATAAAAAATTCCAAACATTTTTCGGATAAAAAAAATTTTCATTTTTTTTGAATCTTCCAAGCGTCATAACTTTTTAAATAATTGATATTTTAACGTGATTCCTGGGCTATTTGTTTCGTTTTGCAAAAATCTTTAAAAATCACTCTTATATATATATTAGGGTGTCCGTTATTTACCAAGTTGGTTATTTTGGCTTGGGTTCGGGCTAAATCTTTAGTTTTGGTCCTACAATGAATTTTGAAAAA